>JAOANK020073685.1:0-19261 GCA_026257165.2 Telfairia occidentalis
ATTTGAAATTTTTTGTTGTTATCCAACTAATTTTTATTTATTTTCTTATGTTGTAGATTTATATAAAATAATGTACTGCATAAAAAAAAATTGACATTTAAGCATTTTTCAAAAGAATCACTAACTTTTTTAAAAAAATAAAAAATAAAATAAAATAAAATAATAACTGACAACCCAACCCAACCGAACCCAACCCGAAATTATAGGGTTGGGTTGAGTTGGGTTACAACCCTGGATAGGGTTCTTCGGGTTGCCAACCCGACCAACCCAAAATTTCGGGTTGGTCCAAAAAAGGTCCCTAACCCGACCCGACCCAACCCAACCCATGTACAGCCCTACCTAGTACCTAGAAAGTGGGGTAAGCCAGAATAAAGGTGACACATCTTCCCCTTCTTGTGCAATGAGAGAATAATAATAATAATAATAATAATAATAAAATATAATAATAATAACAATAACAATAACAATAACAATAATAATAAATAATAATATTAATAATAATTCTCTCAAAATTCTAGTTTGCAAATAAGTCACTTAACTATACCATTGATTGAAGTAGGAGAGCCTAGGGAGGCTTTTCTAAAGTCACCCTGGGTTTATAATGGCTAAGATTAGATGAGCTTGCACACACACACAAGGGATGAAGAGAATTGTCCTTGAAATCTCTCGGTAATAGAATGTGTTTGAAAGTTTATATGATTGCATGTACTTATCTTTTAGAGCATTGAGATTTGAGTTAATTGCATGTGTTGAGGAGTTTCATTATTTTTTTTATTGCTATGTTTTAATTTTGCTAGGGACTAGCAAAAGATTGAGTTTGGGAGTGTTTGATAACAACAAAATGTGCTATCTTTAGGCCTTATTTTAGCTAGTTTTGTGGATTAATTTTGGTGCTTTCACGAGTTTATTTGTATTTATTACAGAAATTGAGTAAATGAGAAGAAATTGATGATTTGGACAAAGAATCGAGATATTTGGAGCAAAAAAGATCACTTTTGGAGCTAAGGAAACACAAGAAGAAGTTTTGTAGGAAGTAATCCTGCGAGAATAGCGTTGAGACACTATTTGGAGCATTGAGACACCACGAAAATAGAGGTGTTGAATTTTCTAAGGTAAGGTAGCATCGAGACGCTGATGCTAAAAAAATCAAAGAAGTGTCGAGACGCTACAACAAAATGTCCGGCCTAAGCGATGTGCGCTGCTTCCCCCTAGTGCCAAATGAGGGTAGCGTCTTGGTGTCTCGATGCTACCCCTAGCGTCTCGATGCTACCAATAGAATGTTTTTAAAAGGTAATTTTCTCTTGTGATTTCAGGGAGGCCATTTGAAAAGAAGAAAACACAATTTGTAGGTGCATTTTTTAGAGAAGAAGGAGCTTCCCATGGAGCTTTTAAAGCCATCCAAGGCTTGGGATTGCAGGCTTCACAACAGAAATGAGTGTGACATGCATCTTCAGAAGTTTTCTTTTTCCCTTTTGAACTTAGTAGTTAGTTGTAGTCTTTTTGAGGGAATCTCTATTTTGTATTGTGGATTTGAGTAGGGGGACTCTGCCTTAGACTTATTTTGTAACTCCTTGTGACGTTTTTATGCTTTGTTTAATGCAATAGACTATTTTTATCTAATAGCTAATCATTTATGCATTTTTGTCTCTAATACTTTTATTCTCTTGATCAAAGAATAAACTAATTCATAGATTTAAGTCTTTAGCTCAAGAGAGTAAAGGTTTAGATCAAATCAATTAAATGCATGACTATTATAAACCATCGTGCGAGAGTGAGGGTTTACTAATAGAGGTACAAATTGTTATCTCTAGAGAAATTATTAGCAAACTGCGAAGACAAGTGGGATTTCCCTAAGCTAGAGAGAGGCACAATAATTCTTCTAAGGGGTGATAGTTAGTGGGAGATTCGTTAATGCCTTGCTAGTGTGTGGATAACATTTTGAGAGGTTAAGTCTGCATGTTAGTGAGAGGCTAGCTGAGCTCGAGAGAGGAAGCTGAACTTTAGATTATTCTCAGCTTATGATTGCTGCATGATAGAATAGTTTGTTGTGTTAATTAAGTGTATTGTCCAAAGTGTGAAAATTCAGTTCTAAGACACACTCTCTAGATGTCATCTCCAGTTAATTGGAAATAGAAGTAGTGTAATTAACTTTCTATCCTGTTTTTTATTCTCATAGATAAAATAAGGTGGGCGTAATTATGGTACTTAATGAAACTAGAAACTCAATCCCGAGGATGACACTCGATAATCGATTGTACTATATTAAAACTGACATCGCACACTTGTGATTACGCAATGCAGTGATCAAGTTTTTGGCGCCATTGCTAGGGATCAGTATTGTTATTTCTATTTATATTGAGAGAATGTTGTTGGTCTTACTTTAAGGTGTATATTATTTTTCTTTTATTTTGTTTGTGTTTGGTCCATGCGTCGTGCTAGAGAAGCTAACCCTGCTCCATTTGATCTAGAAATAGATAGAACTTTCAGGAGGAATTTAAGAGACAACAGGGCAGAGCCAATGAAAAGCAACAGAGAGCTGCGTGGTCGATCATAGACTATTTTTAGCCCTCAGTTCCTACAACTCAGCTCAGGATAGCACACGCACCATTGAAAGTAAATAGTTTCGAGCTGAAGTCAGGATTGATTCAGATGGGTTGAAAGAGTGCCTTGAAAGGGCATCCCACTAATGACCCTTACAAACACATACAATCATTCCTAGAAAACTGTAGCACGGTCGAGGTAAGTGTTGTTTCTACTGATTCTATTCTCTTACACTAATTTCATTTCTCTATATATGATTGTACAAAGAATTGGCTGGAGACAATGCCTGCTGGGAGCATAAGCACGTGGGACGAGCTAGCTCAAGCATTTTTGAACAAATATTTCCCACCATCGAAGACACAGAGGCCTAGAACAGAGATTGGTACATTCATACAAAACGAGACTAAGCAGCTTTTTGAGGCTTAGGAGCTCTATAAGGAGATTCTAAGGAATTGTCCTCAGCACGGTTACACAAATTAGCTTCAGGTTCAATTCTTTTATAATGGGTTAACTTGTGCTACTAAATCAATTCTTGGGGCAGTTGTAGGTGGTTATATCTTTTGTAGAACAGCTAAGGCGACCTACACTATTGAAGGACATGACTACCACGAGCTATCATTGGCTTGCAGAGAGGATAGTTGTACTTGCCATTGGACTACATGGATTGATGAGGTAAGTGCTATTAAAGCACAAATAGCTTCACTAACTAATCCCTTGCAAAATTTGACTATGTAAGGTAAGCCTTAATTGATTGCATCGATGACTGTGTATCATTCTTTCCTTGCTTGGGAGGACCCTCAGTTGAAGCAAGCCAACTACGTTCAAAAGAACTTTGGATTTCAGGAGTCCAGCTTAATCATTTTGTAGTCCAACAGTCCTCACTGCCCACCCACTACTATCCAGGTATTCGAAACCATGAGAATTTTTCTTATGCTAACAATAATGTTTTGCCCAAGTTATGCTTCTACCTTTCAGCAGCCACCTGAGAGAAAACTGTCTTTGAAGGACCTTTTAGCTACATTCATACCGAAGTCCAGGAACTTGACTTCCAACCAGGAGAACAAGGTGGATAGCCAAGAAAAGGCTCTAGAGAATATGGAGATTCAGATCAGCCAGATCGCCACCACTCTTAATTCCATGCGGAAAGGCAACTTCTTGAGCAACATTTAGGTAAACCCAAAGGAGTAGTGTAATACCAGAAGCCTGAGAAGAGGTAAAATGTTGGAGGAGCCTGAACCAAGGAAAGAGGCTGAAAAGATTGAACGAAAGAAGAAAAATGAAGAAGAGGTTGAGGAGATATTGAGGAAGGCACCCAAACTGTCATCATTAGAAAAGTATTCTGATTCTATCCTTATTAATCTTAATGTCATCCCCTACCCTCAACGTTTTAGGAAATAGAAACTTGATGCTCATTTTTCTAAATTTTTAAAGATCTTTAAGAAACTGCACATTAACATATCTTTTGCTGATGAGCTTGAATAGTTGCCCATTTATGTGAAGTTTCTTAAGGAGATCATGGCCTCAAAGAAGAAGTTTGAGCAATAGGAGACTGTAAATTTGACAAAGAAGTGCAGCACGATCATACAGAAGAAGCTGCCCGAGAAATTAAAGGACCCATGAAATTTTACTATTCCCTACATTATAGAATATCTTTTTGTTAATCATGCTCTCTGTGATTTAGGAGCTTTTATGAATCTAACGTCTTTGTTTGTTCAGAGGAGATTGAATTTGGGTGAGGTGCAACCTACCACAATATCGTTGTAGCTGGCAAATCGGTCCATCACTTGCCTTCGAGGTATAGTAGAGGACGTTCTTGTCAAGGTCGACAAGTTTATATTCCCTGCAAACTTCAAGGAACTGACATGGAAGAGGATGTTGAGGTACCCATCATCCTTGGGAGACCATTCTGGCCACAGGAAAGGCCTTGATTGATGTGCATTAAGGTAAATTGACCTTGAGGGAGGACGATGAGGAGGTAACTTTTGACATTTATAAGTCCACGAAACACCTTGCTGAGGTTAGTATGTGTTATAAAGTAGAGAATTTAGATAGACCTACTGTTGAGAGTAAATATGATTCTATTGTGGTCTGTGCTGATGGGATGAGAATAATAATATGCTGAAATCTAGTTGTGGTAGCCTAGGCAAAATGCGTGAGGTTGAGCTTGTCATCCATAATCCTACTTCTGTTTCTACTTCTACATCTCTTGGATATGTTAGTGATAAGTTTAGGACTGTGCTGCATGATAAAAAGCTCGAGCATGATAAGCCTTCCGATATAAAATTGAACCCCTACCCATGCATTTTAGTTATGCTTGTTGTGATCCTTCTACTTGCGCTGTTTTACCTGCTAGTGTGAGTAGAGTAAATGAAAATATTTTCCTAAATGTACTTTGTAGGATTAAGAACGAATGCGAGAAGGAGACTCGTTGGATACAGGATATGGTGGTTAAAGACTGATGATTTGATGTCTCGTCCAGCTAGGGACGTATTCTTTTCCTCATTTCCTTTCTTTGTTTGTTTTGTCTATTGTTTGTTTGTTTATTTTTTATTTTTGGTCAGCCCAGCTGTTCCTTGAATTTCTATTTATTGCCCTTGTCGTTAAGAACCATAGTACAACTGTCTTAGTCTACATGCCTATCATGTTGTAAACCGTCTCACCCTCCAAGCCCATATATTTACTCTTGCTTTGTCTTTTCTTTTTCATACATTGAGGCCAAGGCATGATTTTAAGTTTGGGGTGGGGTGTCCTAAGTATTGTGTGCTGCTAGGATATAATACATGTGAATTGCGTGTTGAGCTTCTGAATATGTTGTCGATTGATGATGTTGGATTTTGGTTAAATTTTTTCGATTTGATTGATTAGAATGAATGGTTGATCGCCTAACTGTGTGCTGAAAGTAGAATTTTCCATGCTTGCTTGTTGAGGACTATGATTGTTGATGATTTGCTGTGATGTGTATGTGAGTTGAAACAAGGAGATTAGTAGGCATACTTCTGATGTGAGTCATGTTGAAATCCTTCTTTGATTCTCTTGTCTATTGAGCACGTAGTTCTCCTGTTTAGAGTCCTGAAGGTTTAAAGTGTCGTTAACAGAGTTATGTCAGCTATAGCTATCGCCAAATAGTCTAAATTTTTGCTAAGTGATTTCTAGTTTAGTAGTATGTGCTGAAAAAAGATATTGTACTCAAAAAAAGTCTAAAGAGGTTATTCCTCCTTTCCTGTTGTGCCTGAAAGTACTAAAGGAAAGTGAATATTATCCTAGGATAGACGGGTTTCTCGTAGCTGGAAATTATGCACCTCAAAAGTAGGGATAAGCCAAAATGAAGGAAGCATGTCATGATTAGGCTCCGCTTTAGGAAAATGGAAAGATTTGTTGTATTACTCGTAGTGGGAAACCCAACACCTAGAAAGTAGGGGTAAGCCAGAACAAAGGTGATACAACCTTCCCTTCTAGCAAGAAAGAAAAAGAAAAAAAAAAAGAAAAAAAAAAGGGAAAAAAAGAGCAAAGAAAAGAAAAATGAAAATGAAAAATAGTTTTCCTTAAACTGCTTCAAATTAGGAGTTTTCACTTAACGATGCCAAAGTAGAGGCAGACTAGAGCCCCTGTTAAATGCACTTCGAGCTTATAAGGACTAGAATGGGATGAGCTTGCACACATACACACAAGGGATGATAGGAATTGGCCTTCGACTTTCTCTCTGATAGAATGTACTTGAACGTTTCCTTTATTGTGTTCATTGCATGTAATTTTGTATTGAGATAGGAGTCTAAAGCATTCAAGTATAGAAGTTCTTTTACATACAATGTGTTTTATTTTTGCTCGGCACTATCAAAACTCTAAGTTTGGGGTAGCTACTAGCACTCAAAAAGTGTTATTATAGGGCCTTAGTTTTAGTAGTTTTGTGGGCTTTTTTGTATGCTTTAATGCTTTATTTATTGATTTTGTATGAACCGAGCATTTGAAGGTAAAAATATGGATTCAATGTTGTTTGGATTGAAAAACGAGCCTAAAAAGGACAAATTTGGCTAAGGAACAAAGGAAAAACATAAAAAAGAGCCAAAATCTGAGAGCACAGTGTCTCAACACTAAGCTAGGGCGTGGAGAGGCCAAAAATTGGAAGAGAATTGAAGAATACAAGTTGGAAGGAGGCTGGCGTTTTGACGCTATCCTTAGCATCTTGACGCCGCACATGATCGATAACCATACGTGTGCCTCACATGTGCTGTGCAGTAGCGCCTTGACGCTACGTGATGCACGCCATAATTAATTTTCGCCAGGGTGTTGTTCTCCCATTTCTTCATGAGTGCAGTGTTGAGACGTTAGCCCTAGTATCTTGATGCTGCTGCCTAGGACTATATATGCAGAATTTCTGTAATTATTTCGGGAAGTTTGATTTTTGGGCTGTTTTCACTACAATTTTCGAGGTGCAAACCCATATTTTAGTGGACATTCAAGCTGGGGTCGATTGGAAAGACTTTCTAGTGTTCGAGGATGAAAACCACGAGCACGAGCGTCGGTTTGGAGCAGGAGACTGAAAGAATTGGCACAGGAGTTTTTCTTTCACTTTTGATTTTTCTATAATTTGCTGTGATAGGTTGTTTAAAATTGATTTATATGATGTTTTTAAGCTAAACCCTCGTAGTTTTAGGGTGTTTCTTTGTATTTATGGACATTTGATTATTTATTTTGACTCATTAATGCATTTTAGTATGCAATTATCTGGCTAATGATTGTGTTAAATGATGTTTTTACTGTCTTGCTCGAAAGAGAGGGTAGTAGATGGAGACATTGGGGTTTGACATGTGTTTCTCTAGGCACGAGAGTGATAGGGGCACATGTGAGGATTATACAGTAAATCCTAATATTGTATAATACAATAATTGCCTAGATCTTTGATCAAGATGATTTTCACATGTAACATAAGTTAAGATAACATACCTTGATTCATGGAGTCGATTTCCTAAAGCAATTGGTGAGAATTGTGTTTCTCTCTCTTAACCTTCTTTAATGCTTTATTATTCCTTCTTGATGGAGATAAAATACTACTTAATTAGGTAGAGAGAGAATCAATCCTTAGGGTTTTATCTCTATATATACACCTTCCATCAAAATGTAAATTAGGAAAATTACCTTTTAATTAATTGTCCCAATAACATGAGCCTACAACATTATTAGAATAAAAGTTCATGGGCTACATTAATAATAATATTAGAATGCCAATTCGAGCATAGCTCAGTGGATAAAGACATGTACTACCATTGCAGAGGTCGATGGTTCGATCCCCCACCCCCACAAATGTTGAACTGAAAAATAATAATAATAATAATAATAATATTAGAATTAAAATTCTAACATTTTTTTACTTGGCCCATTTGACATTCTTTTTCATATTTGATTAATAAACATAATGTGCATAGGTAGAAGATATATAAATTTATCTTCATATCATAATATCAATGTCAAGTAAAGAAACTAATTAGGATCATGGCGGTCCTACATCATTGCATCGATATAATTCCTTCCATGTATCACGAAATAAAATTTTCACCTAACATGATCTATAATAAAAGTATTCAATAATGATCCAACAATAGGTTCTTGTCAAAAACAAGATCTTGTTTTATTTACATAATTCATTTATATATACAAATCATACGAAACATGAGTCATAAAAACAATCAGAAATAATAAATAAATGAGCTCAGAGTGTCAAATAACGTAATCATAATATCATAATGGTATCCACTAATGCCCATAAGTTCGACATGTTTCTTAAATGTCTTAGGTGGCAATCCTATTGGATATAGAATCATAAGGTTAATGATAATCAATTGACACTCTTTGTTTCTGAACATCTTTTTTAACAACAAAATATTTTAAATTTCATGAGTTTAACATATTCTGAATACTTGTCATTTCTTGAGAAGAAGATTTCTGTAGAATTATTACTATAGTTTTCAGCGACTTGACATTATTGTCAACAATCCAAATCCTGAGATAAAAGTTCTACAGCCATAAACTGTGAATTGTAGCTTCAAAACTTGCTACAAATTTAGTTTCCATAGTGGATGCAGTGATAATATACTGCTTAACACTTTTCCATGAAATTGCTCCTCTAGCTAATAGGAACAAATAGCCAATGTGAATTTTCATATATCCACACATCCAGCGTAATTTGAATCTGAATATTTAATCGACTCAAGATGATCAAATCTTTTTTCAGTATTTAATAACACTTTCTTTGCAACTTTCCAATGATCCATTCCTTGATTACTTTGATTCTTGCCCAACATGCCGACAACATAAATTGGTATCTAGTTTAGTACAAGTCTGTGGAAACATTAAGCTTCCAACAATAGATGCACAAGAAATGATTTTCATTTTATTGTGTTCGAATTCATTCTCTGGACATTGCATGATACTAAACTTATCACCCTTCTGAATTGGAACAATACTTGAAGAGTATTTATCCATTGTAATCTCTCTAAAATTTTATTAATATATGCTTTCTAAGACAGTCATAACAATCCATGTGCTCTATCACAAAATATTTCTATTCTAATCACATAGGATGTCGACGTCTCATTCATATCTTTCATTTCAAAGTTTTTAGAGAAAAATTATTTTGTTTTTGACGTAATAAACCAAAGTCATTAGTAGCCAGCAAGATGTCATTACCATACAGAACAAAAAAAAATATAATCTTACTCCCACTGATCTATAGACATATACATCGAACAACGATGTTTTTTTTTTTAAAATCCAAAGGTTGTGATGATATCATTAAACTTAAGGTACCATTATCGAGAAGCTTGTTTAAGTCCGTGCATTGACCTTTTTAGCTTACACACTATATGTTCTTTTTTTTTTAACCATATAACCTTTAGGTTGATCCATGAACACTTTTTCATCTAAATTTCCCTTTAGAAAAGTAGTTTTCTCATCTATTTGATGAAGCTCCCAGTTATAATGAACTACTAATTAATGTCATAATAATTATTAATAAGTCTTTTTAAAGAAATAAAGTAAAAATCTCCTTATAGTACTATCTTTTTTAGTAAAACTTTTGGCAATGAGTCTGACCTTGTCGTTCAATATTATCATTTGAGTTACGTTTAGTTTTAAAAACCCATTTACAACTAACTCTTTTGCTTCCTTTAGTCAATTATATAAGGTCACAAACCTCATTGTGATCCATTGATTTTAACCCTCTTTCAAGGCAACTAACCACATAGCAAAACTATCACTTTCAATGGCTTATGAAAATGAAACTGGATTATTATCAATGCCTAGGTAAAATTCTAATTGGTGCAAATAAACCATATAATCATCAGAAATAGTTGATCTCTTTTGCCTCACAGATCTTCCTAATTCTATTTCTTGTGGTTTCTTTATTGCAGGTTCATTCATAATAATATCATTATGTGGTATTTGGTCATTTAGTTTTTTCTTCCTGTAAATTATCAATAAAGTCAACAATTACAAGAACAACAACTTGAGAAGAAGTTCTAGACTAAAGAATTTCACCCCAACTTCTTGAATTTCTACTTTATGTGGTTCTAAACTCCCACTAATTTACTATTCTCAATGAATCTACCATTTTCAATTTCAACTATTCTCCTACTGTAGTTAGGATAGTAAAATCTATACCCTTTAGATTTTTCTTGAAAACCAATGAAGAAACCACTAGTTGTTCTTGAATCTAGTTTCTTTTCGCGTGGATCATAAATTCTTACTTCTGCTTGATGACCCCGAACATGCAAGTGCCTTAAATTGAGTTTCCTTCATGTCCACAATACAAAAGGAGTCTTTGAAACCGACTTACTAGAAACCTTATTTATAAGTACTGAGTAGTTCTTAAAGCATAAATCCACAATGATATGGATAAAGATGAATTAGTTAACATATTCTTAACTATGTTCATTAGAGTACGATTATGCATTTCTGTAACATCATTTTATTGTAGTGTTCCCAGCATTGTGTAATGAGCCCATATGCCAACTTTTTAGGAATTTAGTAAATAGACCCTGGCACTATCTATTTTAATCATATTTTTCCATAATATTCACCACCTCTATTAGACCTTACAATTTTCACCTTTCTATCTAATCGTCTTTCAACTTCTTTGAGAAAACCTCTAGGACATCTATTGGTTGAGATTTTTCATGGAACAAATAGATATATCCATGATGTGAAAAATCATCAATAAAAGTGATGAAATAGTTTTCTTCACAAAAAAAATGTAATAATGAAAACCTACAAATATGAGTGTGTATAGTTTCAAAGAGTTGTGAGCTTCTTGTGGCTGCTTTCTTGACTGTGCGTTTTAATTTTTTTTATTAATACAACCAACACAGATTCCAAAAACAGTAAAATCCAAGTCTTGAAGGACTTCGTTCTTTACTAATCTTTCACTTCTTTCTCTGACTATATGACCAAAACATCTATGCCACAAGTAAGCTACAATAAAGTTTGATTCATAATATACTAAAGTATTAGGTTTACCTTCTTTCCAATCATACCTTACATGTCAGGCAATCTTGCTAATAGTGTCCTAACTTATTCCAAAAATAACACTTATTCTTAATTTGTACATTCTTATGGATTTGGACAGCTGACTTATTTATCTTTAGTTTTTCTTGAATGCCCTTTCATTCTTCTTTTCTGATTTCTTTCCAACTCTTTTATGACCCATATGAGATTAGCAGAATGAATTACTGGTTTCTTGAGTCTTGCTTCCTCTTAAATAAGCATACTTTGCAATTCATGCACATTCCATTTATCTCTCTAAGAATTATAGTTCATAAAAATAATTGACCACACTCTTGAGGTAAAAAGTTAAGGTAAATGCTAGAAGAAAACTCTCATTAACTTTCATTCTTGTGATCTTTAGTCTTGCTGTTATGCTTTTCATTTCTAGGATATGCTTATGCATAGTACGAAAACCATCAAGACTTAATTGTAGATAAAGACTCATCAATGTCTCAGCAAGTGACTTATCAATCGACTCAAACTGATACCAATTTTCCATAAATAAATTCCTTAACACTTTCAATTTTGTAATTGTGGACTTGATATTGCTTGTTACAGTCACATTTGCATAAACATTAAGTCCAGTCTATTTGATCTTTCCCAAACTTTATAGAAAGATCTCTCCTCAGCACTGCTAGCATTAATAAGTGCAGCAGGTTTCTCACATAAGAGTGCTAAATCAAAATCCATAAGACCAAGATGGAATTGGATTTTTTGCACCAAGTAGAAAAATTGAGGCCATTAAAACATAATAATAGACATTTTGTGTGCGAATGGAGAGTAACAAAAAGTACTTATAAATATTGAAAATATGCTAATATTGAGCAATTATGCATGACGAACCTCTAACTACTAAATTGCATCCAAAGTAGTGATTATTTTTTTTTCGTATGGATGAAGGAGCATCTTTAGATGACCATTTAGTTGGTTTTAAGGAAACTATCTTTGATTTAGAGGCTATGGAGGTTAGCTATAATGAACATAATTTGGCTTTGATTCTATTGTGCTCTTTACCTCCCTCATACACGAACTTTAGGGATATAATATTATATAGTATGATACTCTCACTTTGAATGAAGCATATGATAGTTTTTTCTCAAAGGAGAAAATAAAATGTATTACTAGTGGGTTAGAGATTCAAGTAAAGGAGTTACTGGCTCGAGGGAGAACACAAGAGAAGAAAACCTATGGTGATCAGAAAAGTCGATCAAAATCCAGGAATAGAGACAAAATATGCAATTACTGCAAGAAAATGGGTCATATCAAATTTGAATGCTACAAGTTACAAAATAAGAATAAAAGAATTTCTACTTATGAAAAGGAAAAATAACCATAGAGTTTTGGTCAAGCTAATGTTATTGAAGGTGATGATAGCGATGGTGATCTCTTCGTTGCTTTGGACGACAATTTGAATTCCTATGGTGAATGGATTCTTGATTTAGGATGTTCATTTCATATATGTCCTAACAAGGATTGGTTTTCAGCATATGACACAATATCTAAAGGTGCAGTTTTGATGGAAAATAATACATTTTTGTAAGATAGTTAGTATTAGAACAGTTAGAATCAAAATGTTTGATGGAGTTGTTAAGACACTTGCTGATGTGAGAAACATTCCAGATGTGAAAAAAAATTAATTTCTTTAAGTACTCTTGATTCAAAAGGGTACAAGTATACTGGTGAAGGTAGAACTTTGAAGGTAAGCAAAGGTGCATTCATAATTATGAAAGGACAGAAAAATTCTTCCAATCTCTATGTATTACAAGGTTCTGCAGTTCTTGGTGATGTAGCACTTTTTGTGCCTTCTTTATCTGATGATGATGTTACTCGACTTTGGCATATGCGTCTTAGGCATATAAATAAAATGGGATGATCGAGTTGAGTAAAAGAGGACTTCTTGATGAACAAGAAATTAGTAAGGTGAGATTTGTGAGCATTGTGTGTTTAGGAACAGGAACGAATCAAATTCATGAAAGGTATTCATAATACAAAGGGAATACTTGATTATATTCACTCTGATCTCTGGGGACCAGCTAAAGTACCGTATAAAGGTGGTACACTCTATATGCTAAACATAATTGATGATTTCTCCATAAAAGTATGAGTGTTTTTCTTGAAACAAGAGGGTGATGTGTCTTCTGCATTTAAGAATTGGAAAACCATAATTAAAAAACAAACAGGAAGACAAATAAAATGTTTTCACACAGATTATGGCTTGGAATTTTGTTCTAATGAGTTTAATGCATTTTGCAAGTCTAAGTGAACTCTTTGACACTTAATGGTTCATCATACTCCTTAACAAAATGGAGTAGCAACGTGAATGAATCAGAATTTGATGGGTAAGAAGCGTTGTACGTTGTCAAATGCAGACTTACATAAATCTTTTTGGGCTGAAGCTGCTGCTTTAGCATGTCATCCTATCAATTGCTCTCCTACTATATCTCTTTAGAAAACGACACCACAAGAAGTGTGGTCCGGTACTCCTGCCTATTATTCAGATTTAAAAGTTTTTGAATGTCCTGCTTATGCTCATGTGCATAATGGTAAACTTGAACCAAGATCTTTGAAATGCATTTTTATAGGTTATAAACCTGGTGTTAAGAGATATAAGTTATGGTGTCCCAAAACTAAAAAGTTAATGGTCAGTAGAGATGTTATATTTGATGAATCATTCATATTGAATAATCAATCTTCTAAAGAAGAGTCTTCAAATAAAATTTAGCAAGATTCGCACGTACAGATGGAGTTTGAGTTGAAACAATCTTCCAAGTCAGATGAAGATGATATTTCTAGTGCTTGAGTCACTTCTCCAGAGATTTCCCATAGGGGTGATACATCTTCGTTCCCTAAGCACCATTGGAATATACTATTGCTAAAGATAGACCTAGAAGAGAAATTAGACCTCCACAAAGATACGCAGAGGCTGATTTAGTTTCTTATGCTTTAAATGTTGCGAAGACATTGATTTTAATGAGGAGCCATCTACATTTTTAGTGGCGGTAAATGATAACAACTCTAGTAAGTGGATGATTGCAATGCAATAAGAAATTGAGTATCTCCACAAGAATGGTACATGGGAGCTTGCGAAACTTCCTAAAGGTAAGAAAGTCGTTCACTGTAAATGGGTATTTAAAAGAAAGGAAGGTATCCCAAGAGTTGAGAAAGCCAGATATAAAGCAAGATTAGATGCTAAAGGATACGGTCAAATCCATGGTGTTGACTATATTGATGTGTGTTTCTACAGTTGTGAAACATAGCTCAATTTGTTCATTATTTGGTATTATAGCTATTCATGATCTTGAACTTGAGCAGTTAGATGTAAAGACTGCATTTCTACATAGAAAACTTGAGGAAGATATTTATATGCATCAACTAGAAGGTTTTGTAGTTTTAGGAAAGGAAGACTATTTATGCTTGTTAAAAAAGTCTCTTTATGACCTAAAACAGTCACCAAGACAATTGTACAACAAATTCGACTCTTTTATGATTACTCATGGTTTCAAGAGGAGTAGTTATGATAGTTGTGTATATTTCAAGAAGAAACAAGACGAGTCGTTTGTGTATCTTCTCTTATATGTTGATGATATGTTGATAGCTGCTAAAGATATAAGAAAAATTAGAACAGTCAAAGCAGAGCTCAGTGAGGAGTTTGACATGAAAGATTTAGGTGCAGCAAAGAACTACTGGGTATGGAAATTATGAGAGACACAAAAGCAAGAAAACTTTACTTGAGTCAGAAGAGATATATTGAGAAAGTTTTGTCTAGATTCAATATGCACAAAGCCAAGTCTATTAGTACACCATTAGCTTCACATTTTAAACTTTCATTTGCTTTATCTTCACAGTCAGATAATGAAATTGGTTATAAGTCTCGAGTTCCTTATTCTAGTACAGTTGGGTCTCTCATGTATGCTATGGTTTGTACACGTCCTAATTTGTCCTACGCAATTATTGTAGTTAGTAGATATTTGGGAAATCCTGGTAAAGAACATTGGAAAGCAGTTTAGTGGATTTTGAGATACTTGTGAGGTATTATTGATGTTTGTTTGCATTTTGGGAGAACTAGAGATGAAGTTATTGGCTATGTGGATTCTGATTTTGCTGGCGATCTTGATGAAGAAGATCTCTTACTGGATATGTATATACTGTTGGTGGTTGTACTATCAGTTGGGAAGCTACGTTGCAGGCTACAGGTGCATTATTTACAATGGAGGTTGAGTATATGGCAATTACAGAGGCCTTTAAAGAAGCTATATGGTTGAGAGGGATGTTTGGCGAACTTAATGAAAATTTACAAATTACTATAGTCTTTTGTGACAGTCAGAGTGTTATCTTCCTTACAAAAGATCAGATGTTTCATGAGAGGACGAAGCACATTGATGTTCGATATCATTTTGTACAAAAAATCATTGTTTGTGGCAATATTGTTGTGCGCAAAATTAGCACCAATGATAATCCAGCTGATATGATGACTAAATCTCTTCCATTTAACAAATTCAAGCGTTGCTTGGATTTGGTTGATGTCACCAATTGTTAAACTACTCAAACATTTGTAAAAGACAACTTAAGTTTTTCATTTAAATGTTGGAAAAAATAACTCCAAGGTGGAGATTTGTTGTGATGATAATTTTGTCGCACATCGGAAAGAATGAGTTTTGACAGCTTTTTGGAAGCCTATATAAATCCCTTTACCCTTAGTTATTTGGTGTGCTTTTGAGTAAGAGTGTTATTTCACTTTTGCATTTAGAATTATAATTAATTTCTAATTTCTAGTTATTTAGAAATTAATTTTGGAGAGTTTAAATATTTTGGGTGCACGAGGTTTTTTGGGTGAGTGCTTGAGAGTACTCTTTTCTAATCCTGCTTTGGCATTAGTGCAAAATATTTTTGTCGTCTTCGCCCGTAGATGTAGGCTTAATCCAAACCACGTAAGTTCTCTGTGTTCATTCTTCTCTATCTTAACTAATACTTTGCAATTGTCATAATTAGGATGTAGTTTATTTCTGTTGCGAATATTAGTAAAGAATCATGACAATATATTATAAAATCTGTAATATTTCATAATATCATCTCATTCATAAGCATCATATAAACATGAATAATTGAATTAATTTTAGTTTGATATCTATACAAATTTTATAATTCGGCTACTTTGGTGAGTAACAAATTATACATAATATAATATAGATATCATCATACAATTTGTAATATTCAATTTTATATCTATAAAGCTTTCTAATTCGGCCCCTTTGGTGACTAACAAATTATACATTATATAGATATCAAAATGCAATTTGTAAACATTTCATTTATATCTATGAAACTTTCTAATTCGGCCACTTTGGTAACCAACAAATTATTACATAATATAGATATCATATTAAATTTTAACAAGTAATTTACATCATATAATACATACTTTAAACTTTATGTAATACACAATACATAAAACAAATAAATACATAATTTTATTTATTTAATTAATATACTACACATAATATAAACTAAGAACATGATAGAATAGGAAATTAATTGAATTTTATTTGTGAAAACATAAGAGGAAAATGAAATAAATTGGGGAATGGTATTCTTGTAATTAAGGAAAGAAGGAGAAAGACTAGGGTGGTGGGCATACCCTTAGCCTCCACCTTTTTTTTGCAAAGAGAAAATTCAAACTCTCTCTTTTCCCTCTCTCATGCATACTCTCTCTCCCTTCTCTCTCACCAGCAGCAGCAGCCACCATACGACATGGTGACGAGTTCTCTCTCTCTCTCAACTAACCTTCACCACCACTGACATCCTTTCTATGCGCTTCCTTCTCTGGCGAAGCAGCAACGGATGCGGCATAGTAGAAATGACAACAGACGCAACGAACTGCAGCGGCAAGCGTAGCGAGGATTTTCAAAACCCGTAGACCTTTAACAATCCATGAGAGGCAATGAGAAAGAATTTTGGCACGTGACCTAGCCCACGAATAGATGACAGCTAGGCACCGTGAAGACAGAAGGAAGTGTTTCATCAGCGGCAACGCGTGGGCAGTACGATGGTGTATGCTGAACAGTGAACTCAATATATTCCTTCTTCCAAAACCAAGTTTAGATGAAGGTGAAGACTAATTTCGAGAATTATTCGTTAACGTTCTCAATTTTTGAGAATTGTGTTGGAAAATTGATTGAGGAGAATAGACAGTACTAGTAAGGGTTAATTTAAAATTTATTTTAAAAAGTCCAGGTAAGTGGCTCTACCCTCGGATAATCTTTCTCCCACTTTATTTATATATGGGAGAAAGATTAGTGTTGGTGGGAAAGAAGTGAAGATGTGGGAAGGAGAAAGGAGTTGCATTGCACTTGATGAAAATTGAGAGAATTTGAGAAAAAATTGTCCCACATTGGAAGTATGAAAGTTGCGAGAGTTGAGTGATTCCTATAAATTTTTCCCCAACTCCTTTTAATTGCTAACACCATAGGCCTTTTGTATTGGGCTTAATAAGGGCTTAATAATTTGCTCAATGAATGCTCTACAATTCAAATTTTTTGATGGTATATAGACAATATGGTCAATGCATGTTGGGTATATTGAATATTAAGAATTTTTTTGTGAAACTAAATTAAAATATTATTGACAATTTTAAAATATCGATGATATTTTCAAAATATTGGAAAAATATAGCGATATTTAGAAATTTCTGGGATATATTGCGATATTTGGAGAAAAAAGATTTTTCACCTCATATCCATATTGGTTGGCTTGTTTTCGCGATATATTGGTGATAAGATAATATCGCCGATATTTACGATTTTTAAATCACTGCTTCAAAGTAAAGGAACTAGAATACAAAAATTAAAAAATAAAATAAAATTAAAAAGTATAACTGACTCGAACTGGCTTGGGTTTGACCTGACCCGATTCCAGTCGGGTTTCTCTGCTCTAAAACCGAATTTTTGCGGGTTTCTACATTCTACCCAAAACTTGATTCGACCTGATTTACAACCATAACAATAAGCACCGTTTACAAAAGAGCTTTGTGCAACTACAAGAACCAAAGCTAGGTATAAATCTATTTTATAGAAAAAATTAGAGAAAAGAAACCTAACTATTGATAATATTAATTTCACGTTCCATTTTAATGAAATTGAAAGTTTAGAATGGTAATTGATTTTATAATATGAGTGCAAAGTAAAAATCAAGTAAACAGATAATAAATAGGTAATCAGAGTTTAGTGTTTTATACTTTTATGACATTTTAAATATTCAATTCAAATTCTTTCTTTACGTAATTTTTTTTTACGAAGTTTTATTGACTAGCAAATTTTCTTATCATTTGAATTTCAAGTGGAGCAAAGCTTTCATTCAATAGAGTTAAAGCAAACAATAATTAAATTTTTGGTAATGGCTAAATTGACCCTTTGATAATTGCTATGAGTTAAAAATGTCAAATCGAGCATAACTCAACTGGTTAAAAGTATATCTTCTTAATTAAGAGGTCATGGATTCGAATCCTCCTACCTTACATGTGTTGAACTTAAAAAGAAAAAAAAAAAAAAAAAGAATCTTTTTTAATTCTATGTATGGTTGGAAAAAAAAACCTCACACTTTTACTTTAGGAATAAGCATAAAATGATCAAGAATATGAGAAGAGAATTTGAATCAAGTTAGTAGATGACCAACTTTATAGTGTTTTCGAATTGGAACAAGTAGAAAACAACATCATGAGCCCCATTTATAGCCGTTCGAGCCCATCATTTAATATACAACCTTTTAAATTTGGGATTTTGGATCTTCTGATATTTTTCCACAAACCAAAATGTAGTTGACTTGGATTGTCAATTTTCATTTAAATTTTTTTATTTTATTAAATTAAAACTGAAACATGAATAAGTAGTATAATACACTCAATATACTTGTTATGTGATTTGTAGCTTCCTATGACCACTCTTGTGCTGGGAATTGATTCTTTTAAGGTGTGTTTGTGATGACTTTGAAAAAAAATGTTTTTTAAATAGAATTACTTGTTCTATGAGAAATTTTGAAAAAATTAATAATTTAAAGTGTGTTTAATATAGTTTCTTGAATAATTTTAAAAAATCAATAGTGTTTTATGAAAAAACCTTAACAAATAAAATTTATTTTAAAAAATTGAATTAATTTAAAAGTTATTTTTGAATAATCTATATCCCTTGTGTTT
>JAOANK020073791.1:0-19259 GCA_026257165.2 Telfairia occidentalis
ATGTGGAGACATAAAAGTGGATCAAGTTTAAGTAAATAGCCAAAACGGTCCGTAGTATATGGATTAGGCTGGGTACCCTTTCTTGGGGACACTATGGAACGCGACCCGCTTTGTATATGATACAAACAATGTGATCTTGAATCATTCATGTGGAGACATGCGAGTGGGGGCGTTTTATGCCATGAGATTGCATAAGACCAGGACCACGAAATAGTCACTGTTTCAGTTTAACGTCGATAACTGAAAACATTGACTTATTTTAACCTGATGACGTAGGTAACTTGATCTCAATCCTGAGCTAACTCTGAACTCTTGTTTATTTCGGGATTATCCTTTGATCTGCATGGGTGAGAGAGCCGGAAATAACATTTAAATGAGATTTAAATATTGTACATATGAATAGGGATTCATATTAGGGAAAAGAGTTTTTTCAAAAACTGGGCTCGGTGGCAAAATAATATTACTTTAATATTAGATATTAAAATAATAAGTAATTAAATTAAAAATGTTTTAATTTAATTAAACTAATTTTGGTTTTAATTTATGAAATTAAAATCAAATGGAAAATTAAAAATGGAAAAAGAGAGAAATTGGAAAGTTAGGATTATTGGATTTTGGTGACTTTCCAACTCCATTCTCTCCCATCTTGCCACCTTAATCTCCTTGCTTAATCACCATGGTTGAGTGTCAATCATAGGTGAATTGTTTGTGCATGAATTTGCCTTTAAATAGGCTTCAATTTCGTGCAAGAAAAGATTGATGAAGGAGCTTGATTTACCTCCAAAATTGGGTTGTTCATGTGTTGAACTCTAAGCCAAATATCACTCCTTCTACACCCAAATTCACCAATAAGGGGATCCCACCATCCTGTTCCAAGGCCGAAGAATAGTCGGGAAGACTCTAGTGGTGGTCCGAGAGCTGATTGGAAAAGCATTCCGCCGGAGATAGAGGAGGATTTGATCATCAACGGTGAGTTTTCAACATTCTCTGTTTTTCCTCCTAAAAAGCATGATTTTCCTTAATTAAATTGAGTTAGTTAGAGTGTTTTGATTTCTATTCTGCTGCACATGTATGTTGATACACCTTTCAGCTACGAGCTCTTCCACCGTCATAAACTTCTGAGCTTGGATCAGAATCTCGACAAAGGTTGGTGCTTGCTTTTTGGCTAGCAAGACAAGGAATGCTTGGTTACGCAGTTCCACATTGAAGGTGTTGGGATTTATGCCCTAAGCTTATGACGTCATGTAAACTATAATGATGTAAATAAGACAAAGTTCAAAATTATTTGTGCATCTTGTCAAATGTAGCAACATTCAATGTCTAATTGCTCCTTAGCTACTAGATATGTTCTTAAACTTGGTATGTATTGGACGTACGAGAGGATTAAGTGTCTACAGTATATCGATAGGGTTGGAGACCTTATTCTGGTACATTGGTGATACAGTCCACTTTGTAACTGTTACAAATGGTCTTATCCTGATTGTTCATGTGGTGACATGTGAGTGAAGGTATCGTATGCAATGGGATTGCATAAGACTGTACTGCGATGTGTTCTGCATCCTTAAGACCATTTAAAGAAAATGCAAACACATCACTAGGATGATCATAGGTCATTTGATCTAAATCTTGAGTGTGTTATAAACTTCTGCCTATGCGGTTGTATTCTTTGAGCAGCGTGGTGAGAGTGACTTATATATTCGCTCAATAAACCTAGTGTCTTGGGAATGCATTCGATTAGGGAGTTGGGAACATTCCTACTCAAGATGGAATTCATAGCCACTCAATAGTGGAAAGTGCAAAGTATGCACTTCTCCATATTGAGTGTGTATATAAGTTATTTCCTTAATGTGCTGGTTCGGGACTTGGATAACAGGGTACCTGCCTTCTTGATACCCCAAGAAGGATTTTCCCATGATGAGATTCACAGAAGGTTATCCATTAGAGAACCACTGGTACTTAAGGAGTAAGAGGTAGGGTTAGGGGCAAAACAATAATTTCAGTCAACTAAAACTACGAGTCACTTGGAGAAGGATCAAATGAACTGTTATGGTTATATTCGTGGACATAACTCATCTACAATGCGAGAGTGCAACCTTAAATTTATAGTGGAGTTACCATGGGTTAATGGTGTGATTGGTTAGTTGAAGAGTTTGACTAACTAATCTTAACCATTGGAGCTCAAATATGTAGGTCCATAAGGTCCCCTTGCTAGCCCATTACCTCTGCAACGAACAATTGATCAGGAGAAAATTAAATAATAAAAAAATTTTAAGTAAATTTTTTAATTTGGATATTAATAATAAATTAGATTTATTATTAATTCATTAAAAATTGGGCTAATTGGACTTTGGATAGTTGGACTAACTTTATGCTCAATTACATAGGAAATGAGTCCATTGGATTTTAGAAGTCTAATGGGGCATAACTCAATGTTAGGGTCCATGAAAGAGTCCATGCACCCAAACCCATGAGATGGGAGCTGAACAATTAATTATGCAAATTAAAAAGATTTTTAATTTTCATAATTAAATTAAAGTCGTTAGGGTTTTGGCCGATATGAGGAAACTTATAGTCAAAACCTAAGGGAGTAAGTCATTGCCTCCTTCTCCATCTTCTCCTAATAGCAAGAAGAAAATTAGTTTTCTTCTAAGTTTTTCTAAAAAGGTTCCTACACACTAGTTCGTAGTAGATTGAAGATAGCTCGGAAGATCATGTAGAGTCTCACAATGATTCATCCCAAAGGTAAGTTTTTCTGGAAACTACTATTGCAAAAATATTTTTAATTAAAAGTACGTCATTGGATCTGCACAATTCTGATCAATGCACCTGCTTCTGCTGCGCCGGATTCCAGAACGGATTCAGGTAATTTTTCTACAGAAGGCTGTCATGGCGATGTCATCTGAGCAGTTGTCTACTTTCAAGTATTTTGGTTTGAAGCGGGAGACGAACTACCGAATGGTTTCTTGTTCCTCATGTACCAATGTGAGTATATGTGCTTTTGTCCTTCTCTAATCGTGATTGTCTAAGAATTGATACACAAACAATATTTTCAGGTAGATGAAGTAACTGTTGGTCGCCTCGGCTAGACTTTCGTACTAGGTGTGTGGGCTGATTTGGTCAGGGTGAGGTCAAAGACTCGACACTTTGTTGGGTCACTATACCCTTGGAGCTCCATCCACTTGTTGAAAGCTTCTACATGCTTGATGGGGTCTTATTGACCCATTGAAATTATCAACTATAAGGGTTTTTATTTTTCTAACAAGTTATTCTTCATCATTTCTACTGTGAAAGGCTCTTCCAAACTTGAAAACTTCCAGAGTGGGATTGACTAGTTCCGAGGTGGTCCCTTGTCCCTCTTTCTCTAGGTTAACACAAATCTTTTTCTAAAGCTTGACCTTTAATTTCTTAAGCTCATCTTTCCACAAGCCCATAAGAGAGTCAGCCACAAAAATGGTTTCCTTTTCCCAATCTCCCATGCCTCATTTTTTTGTCCAACCCCCTCATCCTTCCTTACCTTTTGCGCAAGTTTAGTTTAGAGATCGGCGGTCTTAGTGTTGAGAATGCTTCTTAGGTCATCCGCTTAAGAGAGTGAGTCGCATGTCCTTTGACTTCCCTTCCCTTCTGGAGTTCGGGCAGAGGTTAAGACACTCAGTGAAGTTGCAAGGTTGATCTTCATTTCTTCCTCTTAAGGCGTCTGTGGCTAGGGCCTTACTCTTTCGTAGGTCCTGAATGACCTGGCCCGAGCCGGTAGGTCGTTCGCGGCTAATGCTGAGCCGGAAGCTTAATTTTTCATGCGATGAGCCAACCTCTAAGGGCTGAAACAAAAGGTCTGGGTGGTAGGATGTGAGGTATAGGTTGGGCTTATTGTTGGGTCATTAGATCGATGACCCTCTGGACCTGGTTCTATAGCTCATCCACTTGAGCTAATTAGGCATCATTTTTTATTCCGACCTCTGGTGGGTCGGGGTTGCTCGAGTTTGAGGTCGAGCTCAGTTGAACAGCTAAGGCAAGGCTTCTTGGGAACCCGACCCTCTACCCTTTTTTGTTAACCACGTTAGTTTACTCATCTGGAGAGGCCTTAGTAAAACTAGATCTCGTGTTTGACATTGCACTTCATAATCAAGTGGAGCGATAGTTATATTTTACTCATCCCTACAAACGACACCAAATATTGATGCAAAAATCTAACAAGCTCATATGACTTCAAATTAGAGGACCAAAGTTGTACCTACAAGATCCTTGCACCGGTGTGGTGCTCAGCCCTGTACACTGCGAAGCTTAAGTCATTGCCTAGTTCAGTTTAGTGTCAAGGTAGGGTAGAAATTAACGTGTACCTTTGTAGGTGGTTGGCTTCCTATTTATATGGAATGTTTCACGTTCAATTCTTCTTGGGGCTCCTCTCCTAGGTCAAAGGGACCCGCCTAAGAGATTGTCCCTGGTGGTCCTCTCGCGACCCAAGAGTTTCTATTGGTTGGGCCTTGACCAGAATCCACTCCCATAACAAGTTATATACTTTTCATCAATGATATAAAAAATTGGTATATTAATGATATACTTTGTATTATGTATATCGATATATATTTTTTCGTATAAATAATATATCAATGATATACTTAATATTAGGCATATTAGTGATATGCTTTATAGATACAAAAATAGAATGTAAGTGATATACTAAGGGAAAATTTTATCATATTTACAAATTATTTTTCATATGATAAATTTACAAAGATGACAAACAATTTTGACACTTTTTTATAATTTCTCTCAAACTAATTATACACTTAACTCATGGCTCAAAAGGAGAGAATTCTGGAAACCAAAAAAAAATGGTTTTCTCATTTTTAAAAATAAAATTGGGCAAATCTTGAGATTATAAAACTTTTCAAATTTTGTTGATAAATGAAGTTTTCTTTTAATTATAAAGGACAAATCGAACATAAAATAAATAGATGGCTCTCTACTTGCTTCATTCATAAAGTTGAAAAATCAAATAATATATTCGTTTTTCTTAAATAAGTTAATATTTTTACAGGATCATGCTGTGGTAAAGAATAATTTCGATACTATAATATAGAGAGAGTTGTCTCACACACAACCAAGGAATTAAAAATTAGCAATTTTCGCGATATATCGAATATCGAACACAGTGAATATGAAAACTGAAGGTAATATCATTTTTATCAAAATATCGTCGATATATCAAAATATCGGCGATATATCGCCGATATTTTGATATATAAGCAATATGTCGGAGCTTTTGATTCAAAACCGCACGTTGGTTCAGTAGTTAATGGGTTGACTTGCATGCACATGGAGACTGGAAGTTGGGAGTTCGAAACTTTGCTTGTATAATTTTTACTTTTTCAATTGTTTTTTTTTGTTTACATTTTCTTTCATGTTTTCTACATTTTTCGATGTATCACTTAACAACTTACATTTTCAATAAATTTCAAATTTCAAATTTTAAAAATATTATTAAAAAATTCTTATCTCTACTTAAAATTTTTATAAATTCTATCATTTTTTTAAACTCTACCATACTACCACAACATTTCATTTTTAACTTTCAAATTTCCTATCTTTTCTCTCAATTCTTAAGTCTCTTTCTAGCTCTTTCTTTCTCCTTTTACTATTTTGTTTTTTTTTCATATTTTTACTCTTAAGTCTTTTTCTATTTTTTCTTTCCTTTTATGTTCTTGCTCCACCCCTCTAATAGTTTAATTACTTAAATAAATTAACTAATTACTGTTATTTTAATTTCTTCAAAAAAAATTTACTTTAAATTTTGTTATAATTATCATCTTGTTCTCCATTATATTCTTTTTTACCTTTTAAAAGTTCTTACTCTAAATATTTACTTTCTTTTTTTTTTCTTTTTTTTCTTTTATGTTCTTGCTCCACCCCTCTAATAGTTCTTACTTTAAAGTTACTTGTTTACTCTAAATATTCATGGTTAAAGTTCTTACTTCACCCTACTAGTAAAATTTTTCTTAATTCTTTAACTTAAATTTTATTGTCCAAGTAATATCTCTAATTCTCCAAATATAATTTTATTTTCAATTCTTTTTTTTCTTTTTTCACCTTTTTTTAACTCTTAATTAATCGTTAGTTCTTGAATTTTGATGTTGTAAATTATTATTGAATTAAACATTGAATTATGATTAAATAGTTAGTAATTTAATTAAGTTATTATAGCATCTAATTGAATATTGTTTCTTTTCCTCTTTTTTTTCATCTATTTTTTTAGTTTCTCAATCTAACTTCTAATGTTGTTTATGTTTTGCATTTATTGTTTTATTCATATATTCACATTTAATTGTTAGTTTTTTTTAATTATTGAAGTAGACAAGAAATTATGATTAAATGAAATGAAATGTAATTAATGTTGATATATTATTTAATTTATCTTTGAACTTTAACCATGAATATTTAGTTCTTTAATTTAGTTTCTTTTAATTTATTAAATATCACTTATTCTCCAAATAAATTTAATTATTGAATTTTGTTCCTGTGGGTAATTGATATAATATATCAAAAAAATTGCAAATCATGCTATAAATTTTAGATAACAAATTGAACTGTTTTAAAGTTGGTGAAAAACAATTTGTTTTGTCCATAGTAAGCTATTTTTATGTTTACTTTAAATTTTTTTTTATAATTATCATCTTATTCTCTATTATATTAATGTCGGTCTAATACTTCCAAGAGCATCTTCTTTCTTTTAAATTATCAATATCAATCATGTAGCTGTACAATACATTTTTTTTTATAAATAAAATATTTAAGTTCATATTTATTTTCCACGTTCAATAGTATTTATTATTGTATTCATGCTTACATTTGGCTCAATTATTGATATATGTGCTTAAAGTAGTGATTTATAACGTAAATAAGCTTGTTTCAAAGTTTCACAAAAAAATCACAATATTTTTATAAATTTCCATGATATCCGTAATCTTTTTCAAAATATCTGTCGATATATCCGTAAATTTGAATTACCGATATCGATATCAGTATCGATATTTTACTCATTGCACACAACCTACTACTCAAACTAATATCGTTTATGTACTTTAATTTTGACCAATCATACCTTTAGCATTGTAGGTAATTACAAATCTTTTTTCGTTCCTCTCTCTCTCAAATAAGACTTTTAAAAGAAGGGGAGATGTTCATTGCATTCATATTGTGATAGCTTGGCAAAATTAAAACACAAACTCCAATTAACTTAGTTGAAAAGAAAGAATAGACTCTATTTCAAAAAAATAGATTTTATACTAATTTTGATTCTTTTGTTTGTCGATAAAGCAACACCTAAATTTAAACAATGATTTGGATAAAGAGTTCCATTTGCGTATCATCATGATAAATCTAATGAATTTTTTCTTTGCGGAGGTTTCATAGCTTATTCACGAAATGTGAGAATCAAATGAATAATCATCCGATAAACAGTTTATTTTTTTTTAATCATACTTGATTTTTCATCATTTCTTTGGTATGGTTTCCACTTTGCTTAAAAACATATTTGAGTTATTAGCAACATTTATAAAAATAACCAGTTTTAAAATTTAATTTGTTATCTAAACTTAAGTTTTTTAAAAGAAAAAATTTAAAGCAAAATGATTATCAAATGGTCTGAGTTAAAACTTGTTACAACACAAGTTCCTTCCTAATGCTCTTGATTGGTCTTCTTATTTGCTGTCTACAGTTGGGGTTTGGTAGTTTGTCGTTCCTTTTTTTGCTATCTTTATTTCTCACTGTCGTATACATGAGTGTTGTACTTTATGTCCATTCTTTCTTGTATTCTTTATATAAATAGAGCTTATGTCTTTGAAGCTCTTATCAATGTGAATACAAAGAATATCATTATAGTATTCCTCTATTTTTCTCTTCTCTGTTCTCTTTGCAAACTTCAATCTGGTATCAAAGCTTGATGGCTAACCCCAATCCCGTTATAGTCACAAAGCCTGCTGGAAGTATTGAGGTTAGGTCAAGTACATGCCCAATAGGGAATCCCACCTTTGCAACATTGCTGCACCAAGTTACATCCATCAAGCTAGATAAAACAACTTCCTGTAGTGGCAGAATATTGCTCTCCCAATACTTCGTAGCTACAAGCTTGATGGGCATCTAAGGGCACAAAAGAATGTCCAGAGAAATCAATCATCATTCCTCCATCAAAAGAGGAATCAGATGGCTTTTCGTAGCCAAATCCAAAGGATGAGATATGGTTGGCGATTGATTAGCTACTAGTCGGATGGTTGTATTACTCAATGATCACTGAGGTGGCATCTTAGGTGACATGTTGTCAAACAACAAAAGAACTGTGGAGTGCATTGCAAGACTTCTATGGAGTTCAAGCTTCATCTCAACAAGATTACTTGAAGAGAATGATTCAGCAAACCAGAAAGGGGAGTACTTAAATGGCTCACTACCTCTCGCAAATGAAGGTTTATGCTGATAACCTATGGCTTGCTCAATCACTTGTTGACACCAAGGATCTTATCTCTTATGTGCTAGCTGGTCTTGATGAGGAAAACATGTCTATTCCAGTAGTTATTCAAAATAAGATTTGACTTGAAATGAGGTTCAGTCCAAACTCCTCATCTTTGAAAGGCATCTTGAACAACTTCAAGCTCTCAAGGGGACTATTTCTATCAATCAGGCTTTAGCCAATGTTGTGTTTGGCAACAACTAGAGTTCCAGCAACTCAAACCAATAGCAAACGAGGAATCAAAATTTTCAGAGTGGAAGGACTTTGAGCTCTAAACCTATTTGTCAAGTTTGCAACAAAGCTGGACATACAACAACTGTGTGTCATTATCGATTTGAAAGAAACTTCACAACAGCAACAATGCTCAGTCCTCCAACAATAGCAACAAGAACTTCCTGCACAAAAACAATAATGGCACAACAATGATTGCTACTCCTTAGAGCATTCGTGACACGGCGTGGTACTTGGACAGTGATGCAAGTAATCACTTGACCTCAGATCCTTCACATCTCTCTCCCAAATCCGACTACTTAGGTACTAAGATGATTTCAGTAGGTAACGGTACAAAGTTGCCTATTTCTTACATTGGAAATTCTTTGATCTGCTCTAATGTTAAAGACCTTATACTCAAAGGATTATTGCATGTTCCTCTTATTGAGAAAAATCTGATTAGTATTCCATGACTAATAATGGATACCTCGGCCGCGGTTGAATTTTATGATTCATTTTGTGCTATAAAAAACAAGGAAATGAGGAAGGTCCTTCTAGAAGGGAGTCTTAAGGATGGTCTGTACCAAATTCCTTTGTTGAATGTTGTCTCATCTCATGCTCAAAAAGAACCTGCCAACAAGAATTTTGTTTTTGTTGTTTTTATTTCATGTATGTCAAAAAGTAATAATAAAAAAGAAGCTAAGTTAGTTACTTCTCCTAGCAGCCATTACATTTTATATTGCTCTAGGGATGTTTGGCATAGTAAACTTGGTCATCCATCCTCTAGAGTTCTCAATCAGATTTTAACTTCTTGTAATATCAAGGGCAAAATGAATGAAAAAGTAGATTTTTGTGAGGCATGTCAGTTTGGAAAATCTCATAAGCTTCCTTTTCCACACTCTTTTTCTCGTGCATCTCAACTCCTTGAATTGATTCTCATTGACTTATGGGGGCTAGTTCCAATAAAGTCTACCGATGGTTATCAATATTACATAAGCTTTGTGGATTATTTTAGTTGTTACACTTGGATACATCAAATGAAACATAAGGGCGATATTATAAGCATATTTAAACAATACAAAGAACAAGTGGAGAATTATTATGAGACCAAAATTAAAGCCGTGAGATGTGATGAAGCTGGAGAATTTAAACCAATATTATAGTATGCCTCGGAAGATGGAATCAAAATACAATTAACTTGCCTCTACACTTTAGCACAAAATGGTAGGGTTGAAAGGAAACATAGACATGTGGTTGAAACTAGGTTATCTCTTCTATCTCAAGCTAAGATGCCTCTAAAGTATTGGTGGGAGGCTTTTCATACTGCAACATTTTTTATTAATCGGATGCCTACTGTTGTGCTTGATGGGAAGGTTCCTTTTACTCTGCTCAATAAGACAACACCTGACTAGTTAAGCCTACGCACATTTGGATCTGCCTGCTATCCATGTCACCGTTCCTATTAACATCACAAGCTTGATTTCCATACCATCAAGTGTGTTTTCGTTGGCTACAGTAGTAATTATAAGGGATATCGTTGCTTGTCCCTTACTGGCAGAGTGTATTTATCTAGACATGTTTCCTTCCATGAGTTCGATTTTCCTTTCTCTCAATAATTTATTCAATCAGTCCCTTCAAGATCCGTTCAAGCTGATACTATTCTATTATGGTTGCCTATTAGTTATACTCACGTTGGGGAAACTTCTTTGCCCAATGAGTTTAGTGATCGATCACTTGACAGGAATGCAGAAGTTCAATTTGATTCACCTTTGCCCATCAAGACTTCTTCATTGCCTAGTGTTGCCCACAATCCTTCTCCCTTAGTTACACCGTCCCCATCTACCTCAATAATAATTCATTTTAATGTTGTTGTCAATGAGATTCTAGTGCCTCCACCAGCCCCAACCTTTACTAATTCTCATTCCATTATTATTCGCCCATAAAGTTGTGGATTGGTCTCTCACAGAACCTACTCACTTTCGTGATGTTACTCTTGTTCCTGCTTGGCAATGTGTTATGCAATAGGAAGTTACTGCCTTATTACGCAATCACATTTTGAAATCAGTTCCTCCTTTTCCAACTATAATTTGTTAGGCAACAAGTGGATCTATAAACTCAAGCGAGTTACTGATGGGACAATACAATGGTACAAAGCTCGCTTAGTTGCTCGTGGCTTCTCACAAACAACTGGAATTGATTTTCATGAGACCTTTAGCCCTATTATTAAACCAGTTTCCACTGGTCTGGTCCTTACTTTGGTAGCCACTTGGTAATGAAATGTTCATCAATTGGATGTGAGTAATGCATTTCTTAATGGGCCCCTCAGGAAGATGTCAATATACCTCAGCCCCAAGGTTTTGAGGATCCTCACCTTCCTTATGATGTTTGTAAGCTGAAGAAAGCTCTTTATGGCCTTAAGCATGCCCCCCTGTGCGTGGTATGAATGATTGATATCCACCTTGGTTCGCTTGGATTTTGCTTAATCCAAATCTGACTCTTCTTTGTTCTACCTTCATAATCAACACTGCTTTGTTATTGGCTTGATTTATGTGGATGACATTTTTATTACAGGCTTCTCCCCAAGGCATCTTGATTGGCTAGTTGGTCGTCTCAATAAGGAGTTTATGCTTCGTGATCTTGGTCCAATTCATTTCTTCCTTGAGATTCAAGTTGCTCGCGCCCCCTCTGGGTTTACTCTATCTCAAGCCTTTTATATTAAGGACCTTCTCCCTAAGCTCTAGCTTCAGCACCTTAAGGTTGCTTTGTCTCTGATCATTGGGAATTTCCATTTATGTGTCTCTACTAATGAAGCTGTCACTGATGCAGCTCTCTACCATAGCACCATTGGCTCGCTTCATTATGTTCTTCTTACTCGCCTTGATATAGCATTTGTGGTCAACAAATTGAGTCAATTCTCCCAAGCTCCCTCTGCAGCCCATTGGCAATCTCTTAAACGACTACTTCCTTATTTATTAGGCACTCTTCACCTTGCCTTAGAACATCAATGCTACTTCTTCTCTTACATTGACTGGGTATTCTGATGCTGATTGGGCCGCTTGCCCTGATGATCGCAAGTCTGTGGGAGGTTATTGCATTTTCTTTGGTTCATCTCTAATAACTTTGTCTTCCAAGAAACAATAGGCGGCTGCTCGTTCCAGCACTGAATTTGAATGTCGTGTTCTCGCTCATGTGTCCTGTGAGCTCAAATAGATTCAATCTTTACTCTCAGAACTTCAAGTTCCTCTGGCTGCTCCTCCGATTACTTGGTGTGATAATTTATCCGATGTTGCCCTTGCTCGTGATCCTATTGTTCATTCGAGTACCAAGCATATTGAAATCAACGTGCATTTTCTGTGTGATCAAGTGTTACAATGGCAACTTGATATTCAATACATTCCGTCTATTTACCAAGTTGCTAACTGCCTAACTAAACCCTTACACGTCACTCGGTTTCCATACTTGAGGGACAAACTTGGCCTCACTTCTTCCTGCACTCGTTTGAGGGGGGATGTTACAGTACAAGTTCCTTCCCAATGCTCTTGATTGGTCTTCTCTGTCTGCTGTCTGCTGTTGGGGTTTGGTAGCTTGCCATTCTCTCTTTTGCTGTCTTTATTTCTCACTGTTGTGTACAGGAATGTCATACTTTATTTCCATTCTTTCTTATATTCTTTATACAAATAGAGCTTATGTCTTTGATGTTCTTATCAATGCGAATACAAAGAATATCTTTACAACATTCCTCTGTTTTTCTCTTCTCTGTTCTCTTTGCAAGCTCCAATCAAACTAACTTCATAAACTACTTTTAAAATGTTTCTAAATCTCATAAAAGAAAATCTAAAATGATTTATATCACATTATAGTCTCAAAAGCTTCCAAATATTTAATGTTTATGTTTTTACCCTAAGAATATAACATTGCAATTGTGGTGATGAACATAATTTTTAAAATGTTAGGTTTGTAGTTGTGGGATTCGAATCTTCGACTTTTAAGCAAGAATACTTGTACCTAAATGTTAACATTTATTATTCTTAAACTTTAAAAATATAATCATTCACGCAATTTATTGTCAAATTCTCTACCCTCACTACTCACTTTTGCCAACCTATGTTACGACTTTGAGACATACTTTTTTTTTTTGTTTGAAGTTCAACCGGGGAGGTGGGGGGAGAATTTGAACTTCCGATCTTTGAACTTGTTGAGCTATGCTCATATGAACCATACTTGGTTATTCTCCACATATGATTAAAAAGTTATTTAATTTTTTGAATTTTTTTTTTTTTAGTACATTCCACTTTCTTAGTTGTCAAAATATAAAAACATAATAATAGTGTGTAGGAAAGATGCACGGTATATAGCCTTCCTTTGGAATAAACTTGAAAATTCATTTACTCTAAAATATCGTAAAATGTTGATAATTTAGTAAAAGACCAAAATAACCCCATCACAAATTGCAAGGACCATGTGGGTGAGATGCAATCCTCAACAAGTAAATTACAAAACTGCCACTCACATGTCTTCAAAACAGAAAAGAAAAGAATTAAACTCACGCATCTCTGAAATTCAGTTCTCTCTGTGCCAAAAAGCCATGAAGTCCAACCTCTGCATCAGCGCAACCGCAATCGCCGCTATCGTGGCCCTCCTGGCCATCAACACCACCATATTTTCACCGCCGCCAACGGAGAATCTCGATGATCGGAAAACGGAATATGTGTCGATCGACGGCGGCATAGGACCGGAGAGCTTCGCCTTCGACGCCGTCGGCGGCGGACCTTACACCGGCATCTCCGACGGCCGGATTATTAAATGGCTGCCGGAAGAACTAAAGTGGATCGATTTCGCCGTAACTTCTCCAAACAGGTAATTTTATATCAAATCAACAATAATATTTTTATGCATTTTATTTTATTCTTTTCTATTATTATTCTTTAAGCAAATCCATGATGCGTTTTGCTTTCAAGAACTCCCACCCCAACCCAACCAAAGCTGGGTTCTTCTGTTGCTTTTCACAGACAACAAATGGGGGGAAATTATATGCATTATTTTTATTAAAATTTTGTCGAAATTCAACCATTAAGAAGATATATATATATATATCATCGATAAAAAGTAAAAAGTTTGAATCTGTTTTGAGTATGACTGATGTTTTCATTCTCCAACATTTTAATGTTTTTATTTTAGTTCTTCGCATTTTGTTAATTTTTTTAAGAAAATTTCTCTCTCCGTAGCATAAAATTAAAAGTAATATGTATTATTAAAAATGTCTCAATTTTTTTTCCCGAATATAACATAAATTTGATTTTGATTTAGATTATTAATGTTATTTTTATAAAATAATGAATGTTTTGCTAAATTTAAAAATATATATTTATTTTATGTTATTAGTGTAAATATTTTTGTAAGGATATTTCATCGCATAATCTATTTTTGTTATTAAAACTTTTCTCTCCTCTTTCTCTGGACATGACTCCTACACATATTAAGAAAAATATTTCACATTAATATTATTGGATTTTTTAAAATTTTATTTATTAATAATAAGTACTGGGATTGTTAACCTAACTTAAGCATAATTCACATTAAGAAATAATTAATAACATTTTTTGAAGTTGAAAATTTAAATCCTTGACGATTGTTAAAATTAATCAATTAAATAATAGAGGCAAATCTAAAATCTTTTATACAGAGATAAAATTTGTTTAGCATAATTAAATATTAATAAATTTGAAATGAATAGTGTAACTTAAAATGTGTGAGTGTGAAAGAAGGATGATGATAAGAACTATTCATTGGGATGTGATTGTTTATATGTATTATGATAAAAATGTGGCTATTGCTCTTTGTTACAAGTATGATTGACAAATTTCTTCCAAATAATTAAAAGTATGATTGTAAAATAGCGAAAGATCATTTTTATTTATTTATTTTTATTCAGCTGTGTTTTTTAATTATTTCTTTTTATTAATGTTTTATTGTTAATTAAGCTGAAATGTTAAATTTTTCAACAAAAAAGAAAAAAAATGTGAAATGTCAACGTAAGAACAGCATTTGCATTAAGGACAGTAAAGGAATCTCACATTAAAATTAATTTGATAATAGAAGCACGAGTTCTAACCTTCTAGGACTACTTTCTTTTTTCTTTTTCTTTTTCAACTTTTATATTCCGTGCCCATTTGATTTAACACTAGAAATTTGCGAACTCAAAAATTAAATAAAATAACTAAATAAATAAAAAAATTTCAAAAGACAAAAAGAAAAAAAAAAAACCTTTTATTCTCATTAATTACGGTTATACCTCCTGTTCGCGGTACGTTATGCATGAGCCCCACGTGTAATTTGGGGTCTGCAGTTTGTCGATTTTCTTGGTTCATCACACAATTTTATGTGGTGATAGTTCCTAGGTCGGTTGGTTCTATCGAAATTCATAAAATTACAAAATCAATCCTTAAAATTAGTTATAACTTATATCGATATTAAATTAGAAGTTTAGTCTTACATTTTTAGATTTGTGTTTATGTTGAAGTCTTTTAATTTTGAGCTAATTAAAAAATAATAATAATAATTTTGACTTAGGTTCTTAAATTTTAAAAAGTACCTATATCTTTGAACTTTTAAATTTTTTCTATAGGAGATCCTTTATCCAATTGAGTTTTTAAAATTTATGAAATCATTAGACAAAAAAAAACTGAAAATTTAGGGTCATATATTATGCACAAAATTAAATTTTATGTTTAATAAATTATTGATGTTAAAAATATCGAATATGTTATAGATTTATTAAATACTTTTAAAATTTAAAGATTTATTAAATATGGGGGTGGACTTGCGATTTAACCCTATATATATATTTTTAGTACAATCTTATTTCTATTTTTAATTTCTAAATTTTTTAAACTGTCCGTGATAATTTTAACCCGTAAACAGTGATTCTATATAGTATTTGTTAAGATGATTAATTAAATAGAGACATATCATGTTTATTGGATAGATAATTAATAACATTAGTATGATGTAATATCAATTTCAGCATAATTTAGTTGGAGGTTGGGATCTTCACTCGTACATACAAATAAATGGACACACAGTAACAGAAATTTTAAGATGGCAACATGAAATTGATATATGTATATGATTGAAAAATGATCACAGAACAGGGTGTGAAGAGAGAGAGAAAGAGGAGGAGAGAGAGAAGAGATGTGGGAGGCCCTTAGGGCTACGTTTCAAAGAGGGCGACGGCGATCTGTACATCGCGGACGCGTACATGGGATTGGTTTGCGTTGGCGCTAATGGTGGTTTGGGGAAAAGAGTAATTGATTTTGAAACGCAGGAGAGGGAGGACCAACAACAACGTGTTTTGGGATTTGAAGAATTTCATGATTCTTTCACCTTTGCCAACGCTTTGGACATTCATCAACTTTCTGGACATATCTATTTTACTCATACCTCCTCTCACTATCAAAGAAGGTACTCTCTTCTCTCTCTCTCTTTCTCTCTCTCCTCTCTCCCACACACACATATAATATATCCAAACCCATAACTCATCAATTTCATTTTACTCCCCACTTTTAAAATCCCTAACCAAACAAAGATATGATGCTGGATTATTTTTTCTTTTTTAAAGAAATAAATAGCTTCCAAAATTTTAATAGTGGTCTAAAAAAATCCTTACCAACATGTAAGTAGGTGTAGTCTTAAAACTTTTATATATGTATACATGGATATAATTGTTTCAATTGAAGATGTATATTTACTTAATAATGCAAGCATGTGTTGGATATATTCATATATTTTATATAGTTCAGTAACATGTGAGTTGAGATTTAAATCTCTTAATTTTTTAGTCGAAAATATATGTCTTAATCAATTACGTTATGTATAAATGTGTTGAAAGGTTGGCACATTAGTTGAAATAGGTATTTAGTGGATGGATATTGGATAAGAAAATATAATATTTTGTTCTAGACATGGATAAGTTTGTTAAATAGAGGCTTTTTCTTTTTTTAAGAATAATTTTTCTAAATAGTTGAACCAACTATGATTTTGCATTTAATGAAATTTGGGTGTTTCATTCATTTTTTATACAACCTTATATAAGTAATGTTTATTTTTTTAAAAAATAAAATAAAAGAATTGTTATTAAACTTTACTTTTAAACAATCCGGAGTGATTGAAAAAAGTGCTCAAAACACAGCTAGAAGAGACGGTCATCTACCATATCCTCCATAAAATTTAAAAAATAATGAACACGAAAACTTAATTAATTAAATATTGCTAACTTGGACTATTTAATTAGTTAAGTTGTATATCTTTGACCAAAAGATCGATGATTTGAATTCTCATCTCTTCATATCATTGAATTAAAAAAAATTGAGAACATTAATTTTATTATCATTTTCCAGGGATGAAATTCAAAATTTAGGCTAAACTCGAGCTATCATAACATTAAAGGAAAAAAAAGGATCCAATGACCTAACCATTACAAAAGGTGGTTTTATTGTGCAGGAACTTTGTGTCTTCAATATTAAGCGGAGATAATTCAGGAAGGCTAATGAAGTATGATCCAAAAACCAAACAAGTAAACCTTCTGTTAGGAAACCTCTCCTTTCCAAACGGAGTCTCACTCAGCAAAAACAGCGACTTCCTTCTACTAGCGGAGACCACCAAGTGCAGGATTCTCAAGTATTGGCTAAAGACCGCGAAAGCCGGGAGCTATGAAATTGTCGCCGAGCTCCCCGGCTTTCCCGACAACATCAAAACCAGTCCTCGAGGAGGGTTTTGGGTTGGGATTCACTCGAGAAAGCGAGGGTTATTGAGATTGATACTGTCTCGCCCTTGGATAGGAAAGGCTTTAATGAAGCTTCCTTTGAATATAGAGAGAGTTTATTCTTGTTTGGGAAAGTGGATAGGGAGTGGTGGGCTTGGAATAAGGCTGAGTGAAGAGGGTGAAGTTTTTGAGGTAATTGAAGGGAAAGGAGAGTTGAAATGGAGTACGATTTCTGAAGTGGAAGAGAGACAGGATGGGGTTGTTTGGATTGGCTCTATCGATACTCCTTTTGCAGCAAAGATTAAGATATAGTGATTATATATTGAGAATTGAAAATTTTTCTTTCATTTATTTCTTCTCCTTTTCAATCTCAAATCGAGCATACCTAAATTAATTAAATAATATATCCTAAGTATAAAAATTTAGGTTCTAATTTCCTTCACATGTAGTTGTACTCAAAAAAAAAAAAAAACAATATAAATGATTTTACTTTCCTTTCCTGCCTTTTATCTTTGGTAAATTAATTTTACTATTAAGCAAATATTAAATACGCTAAATATATTAAATAAATTATTCAAAAATAGAAGTCAATTTGAGTATAGCTAAGTGGATAAAATATTTACTACTATCATAAAGATAAAGATAGATGGTTCAATCTTCTCATTTCTACAATTTTTAACTAAAAGAAAGGTTAAGATTGGTTCTAAAATAAAAGAAATGTTAAGATTTGATTACTAAAGTTGACGGTATCATTAAATATTATTTTATTAACATATTTGGGTGGAAATATGCTACTTAGGTTCTACTTGACACTTAAAACTTAATGGTTTGTAATTATTGGTATTAATTTAATCTCTAATTGCTTCTAGTTTTCTAATTATTTTGAGTTTACCATAATATCTTTAATTTTTATCTTTCTGCTAGATATTTAAAGATTTTTAATAAATAGATTAGAAATGAAATAAAATTGAATATAAATACATAAAATTATTTCTAAATTTGATTAGGTCAAAGGAGATACACCCATTTTCTATATTCAATGGGGAACTGAATTGAAAGATTAGTTGGAAGAATAGAGAAAGGACGCAACCATAAGAAGATAAAGTTTGGAGACGACTACACAAGTGATTGGGGATGCCATAGCGCTTCAAATTCTTCTTCCACCTTTTTTATTTTCGTTTTTCTAAATCTAAGTCAATTTGAAAAGACAAAAATAGAGATTTTTTAAAATTATCATTATTTATTTTAAATTTGATTTAGATTTTAAATTTGATTAAGATTTCAAATCTTCAAGAATACTTTTAATTTAACTTGATTCATTATGAAGTTTAGTTAGATGCAGCTAGCGGTTACATCAATTTAGTTGGTTTATTTTGTTAGTTAGCAGACAGTTCAATGTTGGTTTAATTACTATTTTGGTCCCCAAACTTTTGGTTCTAGTTCATTTTAGTCTCTATACTTTTATATTATTCATTTTAATAAATCATATACTTTTAACTTTTGTTCATTTTAGTTCTTATACTTTCAAAGCATTCATTTCGATCTCTATACTCTTAAAAAATTGCTATTTCAATTCTTTTAGTTTTTAGTTTATCACAATTTTAACATAACAATATATTCAATACTTTTTTTAAAATGCAATAATAACTTTGTGTTAGAGGATTTCGATTATGTATAACCTTTATATGAGTATATTGCAAATGGAGACTAAAATGATCAATTTCTAAAAGTAAAGGGACTAAATAAATAATTTTAAAAGTAGATGTACTATAATGAACAAAAATTAAAAGT
>JAOANK020073892.1:4570-19251 GCA_026257165.2 Telfairia occidentalis
TGGTGTGGATTCATATTATTGGCATTCATCAATTTTTTATTTGAAATACAAGAGGGGTTGATGTTTCCACAAGATTTGCTTTCTTTCTTTTTTTTTTTTTTTTTTTTTACAAGAAACAACTTCTCATTGAAATAATGAAAAGATACAAGTGTTCAATGGAAACAAACTCCCCAAGGGAGTGAGAACAAAATAAAGATAAAACTAAAAATAGAAAAAACAAGACCAAATACACAAACTAATGAGGAAATATAAATACTTCCCAATTTGAACAAAGATAACTAGGAGAATAAGAAGAGAAAATTTTTGACAAAGAATACCATTGCGAAGCTTTAAAATGCCTAAGTCGAAACGATTTGCCGAGGAAGAAGTCTTGTTTTCAAAGATTCTTTGGCTCCACTCAAACCAAATTTTTGATATAATAGCTTTGACCGCATTGAACCACAATAAATTTTCATGAGGAGAAATATTAGCACTAGAAAGTAGCTGGAAGACATGTTGATCAACATTGTTATGAATGGCCCAATTAATATTAAATATTTTGAATAGAGAAAACCAACATTCTAGGGCATATGAGCGGAAGAAAAAAGGTGATTCTGAAATCACCATCCTGTACACATTGTAAACAAACTGATGGCATCCACAAAAATGTAGATAATTTCCTTTGAATGAAATCCGAAGTATTTAAGGCTGAATGTAGTGAAATCCAAACCAGAATATTGACTCTCGGGGCCTTTTTGACTTCCATAAAGCTGTAAAAACTCCCTCCAAAGAGGAAGAAGAAGGTGAAAGATGTTTAGACAAGGTATTAACAGAAAATTTTCGGGAAGAATCAAGTTTCCAGCTTCTACAATCATCAAATGAGGAAAGATGGACTGAAGTAAGACTTGATAAAAAATTGCTCAATCTGACTATTAGAGCTTACTGCCCGGCTATTGTATTGTTATTGTAATGTTTAATGAAGAGGGTATCATGGTCAACAAGGCAAGTAGTGTGCATCTTATCTCAATTTGGCAGCCAATGTCGAAGTTCTTATTGGAGATCAAATCATTTAGTTTACTAGATTTTTGTTCAAAAGTCACTTGGAGATGGTGGTTTCGTTTTTGGGGGGTTTTAGGGGGAAAATCGGGCCTTGTTGCAAAATGAAGATGAAGATTTGATCATGAACATCCGACTTTATGAAAATCAATTATATCCTCTTTAAGTCTTGATTCCAATCGATGTTTGTCCTTGATGTTCTTGGTTTAATATTTCCAAGAGCTGGAAATTAGTGGCCGATTATTCCGCTTTCATAATTGAGAATGTCTTTGATGTCAAGATTGAAGAGGAGGATTTTGTTTCCCGGAGGTAGAGCAATTCTTTGTCCCCAAAGTATTCCTCTTTGGAGTGCCTATCTCTAATCAGAAGATTGAAGATCCTTTTGTTCTCATTATCTTTCGTGGATGGTCTTGGTTTACGTTTCAGCTTCTTCTAGGAGTGTTGCAACATTTTCTTTTCAGAAGATTGATGTATTCATTATTTTTCCTTGTAATTTTGGAAGTTTATTTCTTCGAGACATTTTTATTTTCTTTTTTCACTCCCTTTTGGGGTTTGTATCTTTGAACATTTTCCTTTTTCATATATCAATGAAAAGTTGTTTCTTGTTAAAAAAAAAATTCCAAATTACTCAGAGTTCTGCCATCCTTAAAAACTCCGAGAGCTTTATCATCCACAAAAGGATTATTACGATATTTTTGAGAAAATTTCTGTTGAATAGCAACGGAAATATCCCCTAATCATCGTGAGCACATATCTGCCGGTGACCATGATATGTTTCCAATCATTTTTTATAACCTCCTTGTCCTAATGAACCCAAAAGTTGTTATCACCGACAGCAGAACTTGAATTATTCAGAACATCTTGTTTGGAGGAACGAAGGCGAGATTTGTAAGATCCCTCTCAATTGCTTCAGCATAAGACATATTAAATGTATTAAAAGTAGAAACAACCTTATCCTTTTTCTTTTATGGAAGCTTAAAAGAAAGAACTTTTGGAACTTCAGCATAAAATTGAGCTGCCCAAACCTTTTGAGGTTTCTGAATTTCCTTTGGTAAATTGGAAGGATCGTTATGTTTCTTCAGATAGGCGCTTAACATATCCAAAGTGCCAACCATCCTTCTTTGTTTTCGGTTGAACAAGAAACAACTTTTCATTGATGGATGAAAAGATACATTAGTTCAAAAAAGAAATAAAGTCCAAAAAGGAGTGAAAAGACAAAATAAAAGAAGATTAAGGAGGGAAAATAAAAGCGTTCAAATTACAACAAATATCAAAAGGAGAAAAAACCTCATAAGAATTAGAAAGAGAGCACTAAGAAGATGCTTTAAATTTGGCAATGGCAAACCAATCCTTTTGAGTCGAGAATTTGCCTTAATTTTTTTTTTTGATTCTGTACCAACCATAATTCATAGGAGACGGCCTTAATGGAGTTGATCCACAATAATATGGTTTTGGTAGGAAAAGAAGGTCCACAAAGAAGCTGAAGCAAATTATGCTCCGAATTCTCATAGAAAACCCAACGGGAATTGAATTCTTGAAATGAAAAGTTTCACATTGCTCTTGAAAATTCATATTGGATATTAAATAATTTTTGTTTGTGTAAAAAGATAGCATAAAGGTCCATGGACATCCATTCTTAGACTTATAAACCGTGGCATGATGATCTCATTGTTTCTTTAGATTTTTGCTTAGTTGCTTATACTCCAGGGGCGTGATGATCTCATTGTATTCCTTGTTGCTGCATGCACTACAGGGACATATAAAGCTCGGCTTGAAGCTCTCCAGCTTGAAGATAATGAAACAAATTTTGTTAGGGTAATTACTTCATTTGTATTTTGTATTATCTTCTCATGCCTACTTCCTGTGAATAATTATGCTATCTAGATGGAACTCAAGTAAGTTTTCTCTCTTAATGCTACGTGCACTCTTTTTGAGTTCAAGCTAATATATATTCCACTAATAGAATTTGTTATCTTTGCAACTGCTATTCGTGTGATATACTTCTTAATGACAATTAATGTTTGGCTTTAGGCTAAATGTATCATTTCAAAAAGCAAATTTATGCACCTGGCCTCTTTTCTAATTTTTCATTTCATCAATGAAAAATTTTTCTTCCTTTAAAAAAAAATTATGCACCAGGCTAACAGATGAAGGAAAGTGCAAAGTTAAAAATAGATCTAGTCTCAATATTTCTGAAGTTTTGGAGGAAGTCTTATATTCTATTTGTTCTCCGTAGATAATTTTTAGTGAATTGGTTTCTCATAGGAAAAAACACGTTGTTAGCTTTTCCATCTCTCTCTAGTCTAGATTATACTTTTTGAAAAATGAATAATTTTTTTTTTTGAAACAAGAGACAACTTTTCATTGATGTGATGAAAAGGTACAAAAGATCAAAGGGAAACAAACTTTAAAAGAAGTGAAAGAAAAGAAAATTAAGGGAGATTAATGAACACATCCCAATTACAAGAGATATCATTAGGAGAAAAATTTGCAAATAATTTAGATAAAGAACACTATAACGAAGCTTTAAACTTCACTAGCAACGACATCTTCCACGGGCCTGAATTTGGATTAAAAAATCTTTGGTTTGTTTCAAACTGTAATTCTGAAGAGAGATTTTTGACGGTGTTGATCCAAATAATAAGTCTTCTAGAAGAGAGTAAAAATCCACACGAGTTGCATGAAACCATCCTTGGAAGCAGCATAAAAAACCCGACGAAAGTTGAAACTTTTGAACAAGAAGAACCAGCAGGGTTGACCAAAATTGTAGAGGAAAAGGATATGAACTTGATCCTCAGCAGAAGCACCACAAAGACACAAATAGAAGGATATAAACTTGAACCAGGAAACTTTTTGTTAAGAGTCTCTAACTCAGCTGACCATAAATCAGAATCCAAGAAAAAAATATTTTAATCTTCCGTGGACTTTTAGATTTCCATAACGCAAAGAATAAGTCCTTGGAAATCAGCTGGGCAGAGACCAAATGTTTGGACAAAGAGGAGACTGAAAAGGCTCTCGAAGGGTCAAAATTCCAGGACAATTGATTCTCCTTATTAGTGAAAGAAATAGAGCTTCAAAGGTCTAAAAGGGCTAAGTCTGCAGCTTCCACATCCCTTTGATTCCTTCTGGATTCAAGGTTCCAAACTAAAAATACGAAACCTCGTCTTTGGAATCAATATTGGCAATTTTTGATAAAATTTTTGACTCTGCTTTCTTCTTTATTCTGGCAGACATTGATCGCTATTGACGCAACTCCTTTTTGAAGTGCCGAAGCTTCGAATGAATTGCAAAGCCAGCCCATCCATAAGAAGAATCCTTTGAAAGCAAAGATTCAATCTTAGAGACAGCGATCTTTCTCCTTGAGCCATGTATTATAGAAACGGAACAGACTTGGTCCCAACAAAATTACCCGAATCCAGGATGATAGGAAAATGATCGGAGGTTTTGCAGTCAGCTTTTGGAACTCTATAATTTTCAAACATTACATCTTAATCCTTAGAGATAAAGAATCTATCAAATAAAGATTGAACAATCCTTGACCCACCCCGAGACCTAGGGAATCTGTCATTACTAAGAGGAACTTCCAGAAGACCAAGATGCTCAATTATTTTTTTGAAGTGAAGCATGCTTTTGGTTATTCTCCCTTTTGTAGACTGCTCAGATGACCAACGAGTAACATTGAAATCACTACCAATGCATCCAGGTTTATCACAATAAGCAAAAATCGAATGAAGTTCATCCCAAACATAACAACGTTCCCTGAAATTGTTTTGACCATAGACAGTGGAAATCCAAACTTTGGCATTGTTGAGGAGAGGAACTAAATTTGGGAGAGAATATCGACCTTTTAGAACTTCCAGTACATTAATTTTACCTTCATCCCAAAGAATCAACATTCCACCAGATTTGCCTCAGGATCCAATTTCAGCCCAGCCAATGTTCTTAGAACTCCATAATGATTTAATATTTTAATATCAACAGAAGCCAACTTAGTTTCCTTAAGTAAATTCACATCTGGACAGTGAGATTTGATGAATTTCTTGACCATAAGACGCTTCTTATAAATACCCAGGCCTCTGATAGTCAAAGTTACTATTGTGAAAAATGAACAGATTACTCTTGTCATTCTTTCTAGTATGATATAAATTCTCACTGTGGATGAGGCACCCTATTTCTGTAAATAGATCTAAACACATCTTGATGAACTCAATTGATCTATTTTTCTATGGCTTGCTGGGCTAATCGTGTTGTTACTATGACCAGCATGCAAATATTTGTAAATGTGCAGGAATAGTCCCATTCACCCCTTATAGCTTTCCATCCATACAGCTACCATATTGTTGGATTTTTGAAGAACTGAGCACTTTTTTAGACATCGTATGCGTCTAACGCAGCTATGTACTGAGATAATGGCCTTAAGAAACTTTGAACAAACATATATCTTCCAAATAAAAAATCAATCTGGAAAGGAGAAGACTCCTGATAGTTTTAGAATTGACTGCTGCCCTTTACAATCTAGTTTCTTGCCTTTTTAGCCACAAGTTGAGGACAAAGCACCAAGATAAAGTTCCCGTCACAACTCTATTAACAGTTTTAATAACACACATTTATGCATATGCTTATTATTAAACAGAATAGGCATTTTTTTTATGAACTTTTGTTTTAAAAGTATTAAAAGAAGTCGCTGAAATGAATAAAGTAGAAGCCCCTCAACTGACTCCTGAGAGAAGGCCACACCACTTACTAATCACTGTGTCTTCATCCAACCCCGAGAATGTTCACCTTCTGAAGGAAAAAAGCGATGCAGAAAATAACATTGTTTCCAGGCACTTCATCATGTTTTCTTTCCTAACCCCTAACTGGTTTTGGATTCATCACACTACTTCTTCCATGTGCACTGAATTCTGAAATTGGCATAGAACACTTGGCAAAATCAGCCCTTGTTTTTTGAAGTGAGCATAGTCATATTTCTTTTTGATGTTTAACACTTTTTTCTCCTTTCTCTATTTAGTCCTAAAGGGAGTTGTAGATACAATTACTTATTTGTAACTTTTCAACAAATAACTGGTTCTTTAACTAAAAAATGTTATATTTCTTACTGAAAGGTGCATTTATGATTTGTTTATTTAGATTTTTGAATGTTTAATAGTTTTCTTATCATCAGACTAGAATTTGCAGCATCGAATGGTTCCATTGAACGTGTTGTGATATTATATTAAACATCAAACTTTAACTTATCTCAATTGTGATGCTGTCATTATCGAGGTCATTGACTGGATGGGTGAGAGGAAGTCAAGTCAACAAAATAGTGGAGATTGTAGGCTTGGAAATCTATTGTTCGTGCCAAAGTGCAGTTGATGTGGGGGGATGCGAGGAAGCAAGAGGGCCTAAAGTGAGCCCAATGGAAGAAAAAGTTGACTTTATATTAGCTCCATGTGATGCAGTCTTGTCACTTTTGGTAGGTATTCGAATATGAGTAACTCAGATTGTTGAATACTCTGTGTCCCTTGCTCGATCAGGGTTTTTATGTTAAAAAATATATTCCTTTTTTCCCTTTTGGTATTATATTTATTTTTTGCCTTTGAATTTTCCCGTTTATTTTCTTTTGTGAAAAAGATTAAGTTGGGACTTAGGAATTCTCTCCTCATCTATCTCACCACGAATTGTAATGGAAGTAACTCATGGTAGCTGGAACCTGTGAATTGACAAAGGGTGTATTTGGGAGTGATTTTGGAATTTTCAAAATTACTTTTGTCATGCTCAAATTTAGGTAATTGACCTCAATTTTGTCATGACAAAAGTGATTTCGTCATTCCAAAATCACTCCCATAGTGCAAAGCTTTGCTCCAAATTTCTCTAACCAATTATTTGATAGTTCAATATTTATTACTATTCTTCTTTTTATTATAATTCTTTTTTTTTGACCCCTTTGGGAGTTTGAATCTCTTTGAACTTGTTCTCCTTCTCATCCATTCAATGAAAAGTTATTTCTTGTTTCCCAAAAAAAAAATCCATCTTAAATTTAATGCTTTTCTCGATGTTAAAACATCTTTAAAAACAGAATCATACTCTCTATTAGTTTAAAGTTTATAGTTTGGATGTGTCTACTCAAACAATTAATTTGAAATAGTAGTACTTCATGCTCTCATAAGTCGCAACGAGGAGGGGAGGACTTATCTACGTAGTATATATCTGACCAAGTTACTGACAGAATATATTTGTAGTGTAGTTCTGGAACCATGGATTTAAACTTTAATTTTGATTTTTCTTTGGGAGGAAATTAAATCGTTTCTTGCAAATGCATTAAAGACCCATGGGCCAGTTCAATTTTTAGTTACTGGGACATAGAATAGGAGATGGGAATAAACTTCAACTACTTGTCATATGATTGCTAGCTTATGAGTGGATGATGTTTATTATTAGGTTAAATTACAAGTTTCATTCGTACATTTTCAAGATTGTGTCTAATAGGTCCATGAACTTAAAAAAAGTATTTCATAGGTTCTTGGACTTTCCATTTTGTTTTTACTCTTTTTTTATCGGAATATACTATCATTCCATTGATAAGATGAAATAACAGAAAGGAGAGGGAAGATCAACCTCACGCCCTTACTTGAACAAGATCTGTTATATTAGTTTTACATCTGTGTCTTTGAGTTCTAAGGAGAGGGAAGATCAATCCTAAGCCTAAAGTGGCTACAAGAAACACCTCCAGGAATTTTCACACCAGCTGAGAGCCAACTAAGTTAAAAGCTTCATTGCAGTTGTTTATCTCTATCCAAGTGGATCATATGAACATTCTAACAAGGTTGATCTAGAGGAGTTTCTTTGCTCTTCAGAAAGGATGGCTGGTTAGGGTGATGACAAGCATGTTCTGTATGTATGTCTCTAGGGATGACTATGGATCCTCCAAAAGAGGAAATCAATGTGTCCCAAAGGTATCTGCAAATTTGTAAGTGATGAATAAATGACTTTGAGTTTCTGAGTCATTCCTACAAATAGGGCTACAGTTTTGAGAGGTAGTGGAGAGATAGTTAGCCATGAGGACCTTCGCTGTAATCTTTCAAATGTGTTTATGCCAGATTGATTAAGCTCCCATATGAAGAACTTTATCTTTTTAGGTTACTTTCCTTTAATAGATTGTAGGTTTGAATAATCCAAGGTAAGTATGTGCTCTCTCCCCTCATCCTTCCTTCTTTCATTGCTCTTCTGCTTGATTCTTATCCAGTTTTCGCCATCTTCCTTCCACAAATATTATGATTCTTTTTTATATCCTTATGGTAATTCAAAGTTGTTGTGTCAGGGGTAATGTCTTTTGGATTTGTTTGGAAGATTGTGTAGTTTCTATTGAAGATGCTAGGAAGATTTTGATGCCTATCTAGCCCTCTCAGATTTCATGGTTTGAAGATTGGCTTGTCGAACTGCTTCAATGTTCGATTTAGTTAAGATTTTTAAACAAGAAAGAGATGTTTTCTGCACCCGTCACATTCGATTTTTTTTTTCTAGCTCTGATTGGTGTTTGGAATGTGTAGTTTGGCCTCCTACATGTGGAAGAAAGAGTTGTCATTCCAGCTATTTTTCAGAAGAAAGATTGGCTTACTCTCTGGGAAAGGTTAAGAGATTTTCAAAAGAAGATGTTTGGTCTGCAAGTGACAATGGATGCCATCCTTTTTGATATTTATCTGCATTTGGAAAAGAATTTTCTTCCCCTGTCTGATCCATCTTATGCAGCTATTTTAAAGAAGGTTTTTTTGAATCCTAATCTAGATTATACGAAGGCAACCTTTCTGCATTCCTTTAAGAAATTCGAGGTTCGAAAGGAAAGTGGTCTTGTTCATATTTATTGTGCAAATACAATGGTCATTAGCAAACTTTGTGCTCATGATGGTTCGAACAAAATTTCGCTTGTTGTTCAAAAAGATTTCTCTTAGGGTTGTAGCTTTATTCCTTTTATGGATGGTAATGCGTTATTTGTCTTTGAAGATGGATGAATTTTGGATAGAAAGTTTTTAAGTGACAAATGGAGCAAACTAGGGAGATTCCATGTAAAGTTTGAGCTTTGGAATTTTTCATAACATAGCAAAAGAGAGTTTATTACTTTTTATTGGGGCTGGATTCGATTAAGTGATCTCTCTTTAAAGTTCTGCAAGCGAAAGTGTTTCGAAGCTTTAGGCCAACATTTTGGTTGATTGTTGTATAATTCTTCAGAAACTCTAAATATGTTGATTTGCAATAAAGCTCTTATTCAAGTCAAACTCAATCTTTGCAGTTTTCTTCCAACAAGTGTTTGTATTAAAGATCCTGTCTGAGGTGAATTTTCCGTTAGAAGATCTGATAGATGTTCTACTGATTCTCGTTCGTGGATCAATGACAGGGATCGTAAAATTCTTCAGTGTTTGGATCCATCTTCATTTCAATATGATTGATGTGGAAAGAATACAGAGAGTTGTTGAAGATGAAGTGTCGATTCATTTTGAAGAAGTTATTAATACAAAGGCCAAATTTTTTTAGTGAAGAGTTATTAGTTGAAAAGCCCACTATAGTTGTTGAAAAGACGGTTGATTTCGTTATCAACCCTTCATTTTCTCTCCATTGTAAATCTGTTTGCCAAGATATTTGTAAAGATTCGTTTGAAAACAGATCATATTGAGTTGCATTCTTTAAGTTCCTCTCTTAACATTAATGATGGCTGTTTTAATTCTCCTTCAATCGAGGCTTCTTTTAGTGATTAGGTGGTTCATCACCCAGAATTTATGAAGCAGCTGTTTGTAATTTTAAATAATCCCACCATTCCTAGGGATCCCTCGCTTTCCAAAACGTTGATGCAGCTTTCGAAGGATCTTATCTCTCCTTTTAAACACAATTTCCGTGAAGATAGCATGAAGGCACTTCCCCCCTTTTATAGCAGGCCGTCAAAATTTAAAGACTTTGTGGGCCCAGTTCAAGTTAACCCATGCAAAGCTTTTAATTTGGGATTTGGTGAAGATGACATCATTATCTTTTAAAAAGAAAGATCCGATGTCTAGTGGAAATATTTTTTCAACCAATAAGGATGTTGTCAACAATTCACTTTGAGGCGATCTATTTGATTTAGATTCAATTTAGTTCGTAAGTATGAGTAGTCATGATTCTCATATCAGTAATTCGATTAACAATTTGGAGGCAAAGGAGGTAGATATCTCTTTTCACGATCAAGTTCAATCTCTCTTTCAAGTGATGGCTTCTTCAGAACAGGGCTGTTCCTCTTCCACCTTCTAATCAATTTGTAGCCTCGTCTTATGTTTCTCAGCAGACTCCATCTCCTATCCATTATTTCTTGAGGGTTTGATTTTTTTTGATTCTCTTCACTTCCATTGAGTTTTGGGTTTTCTTATTCCATGTGTGGGTTTCCCTATTTCTGCTTCACTTTTTATGGAATTTTCCTTTTTGCATGAAGATCTTTTTGTGGAATGTCAGAGGGATGAGAGTTTTTAAAAAGCAATTAATTATCAAGAAACTTATCAAGAGCTACTGTTGGGTTATTGTGTAATTTCAAGAAGTAAAGATCTCCTCAATAGTCCTTTTTGGGGTTCAAAAGAAGCATTGAGTGAGGAGTACTCTTGGTGAAGTTCTGGAGGTCTTCTTATTCTCTGCGATGAGTCAAAAAAATTATCGTGAATGAGGTTCTGAAAGGAGGATATTCTCTTTCCATCTCGATTTCTCTTCTTGGTAATATGGGGTTTTGAGTTTCAAATGTCTATGGTCCAGTGGATTTCATGAAAGATGTTATTTTTGGAATAAATCTCTTTCAATTCATTCTACGCTTATTGCAATAGGCCATGGTGCATAGGTGGCAACTTCACTATGGCTATGATTTATTCAACTGGCATTCGTCAATCAAGACTTTAGCAAGCTCGATGGTTGCCTTCAATGTCCTTGGATTAATATTTCAGTGAGCTGGAAATCTGTTGCTCATTATTCTGCTTTCGTTACGAAAATGACTTTGATATCAAGATGAAGTGGGACAAAATTGTTTCCTAGACGTGGAGCGATCCATTGCTCTCAAAGTATTGCTTTTTTGACTGCCTATCTCCACTTAGAAGGATGATATAGAGCTTGATATGGCGTCATCATCCAAGAGTAGTTTGAAAACTTGTGAAATTCTACCTAGGCCAGTTATGGGGTTGGTTGTTGATCAGTTTTTTCGTCCACTGACCGTAGATCTTGTTGTTCTCAATATCTTTCGTGGATGGTCTTGGTTAAAGAATCAACTTATAGGAGTGTTGCAGCATTTTCTTTTCAGAGGATTGATGTGTTAATTATTTTTCCTTGTAATTTTGGAAGTTTATTTCTTTAGGATATTTTTCTTTTCAGATGATCTGTTTGTGTTCATTATTTCTCCTAATTTTGTTGTTTTGAATACTTAGCTAGACGTGGTCAATGGGCGATCGGAAAGGGTCATGGCCTAGCTTGGTGACCTCCATTACACATTTGGAGGGGTGCCTGTCTGAGGTCAGTCCAAAAGTGGCAGAGCCTATGTCATAATTTGTGATAGTGAGGGCTTGCATCCTCGCGGCCCCTTCAAATAAAACGGATTGTAGGTTTGAAATTTAGATACAAGTGTTACCCACCTTAAACCCTTCGGTAGAGCCATCGCAAAGGCCTTTTTCACTAGTTTGCTATAGTAGTTTGCACCAAGGATAAAGACAAAAGAGGAGAGGGGTTCCGTTGACAGATTCCCGTTTTAGACTTTTATCTTCCCTTTATGTTTGCCATTTAAGTATAGAATAAAAGACTCTGGAGACACATCCTGCAGGTAGCATCGAAGCCTTTAGCTTCCATAATCTTGTCAATGAAGGCTATGGCCTAACTCACTTTGTCAAAGGCCTTTTCAATGTCCATCTTTATAACCGGGCCTTTTTTTTCCCTGCATTTTCATTCATCTACAGTATCATTAGCTATTTGGATAGGATTGAAATCTGTCTTTCTACTGCAAAAGTGAACTGAGCCTTGAAATTGTAGTTGCTAACACATCTTTTACCCTTTTTCTGACATAGTTTTTGCGAGGATCTATCGAAGTGGTCAAACTCATAGGTCTAAACTTGGAGACTTTAAAGGTTGGACTTTTCTTTGGGATGAGGGTAATATAGGTCTCACCTACAGAGGCATTGGGCTCCTCAACTTGAATGGCTGGAAGAGCTGAGCAAAGGGAGAATGGAGGACCAATTTAGGTTGGAGGGAAACTAAGCAATGGCTCTGGTAAAAAGATTCTTGATGAGTTCGAGTGGCAGCTTGACAAATGTTTATTATAAAAGAAGTTTTATAATAAAATTAATCTGGTCAAGAAAATTTATTCTCAATGTCTTCCTCCGATGAATTTCACCTCTGTTGTTGATAATCTCTAAGATACATTTCTTTCTTTTTCTAGCTGTGCATAGACTGTGGGAGAAGGAGACGTTTCAATGCCTTCAAGATTCTATTTGAATTTGCATTTTTGTGCCCAAATTCTGTGTTCCTTTAAAATAAGCTTTTGAAGAGCAAGCTGGAAGAACTTTGTAGAAATTCTATCCTCCTTAGTGATAGTACTGCCAGCCTCCTTTGAGTTCAAACCCCTGGTTTGAGAGTGCATTTTTCTGAGTTTGGAAAAAAACCAAACGATTCTCTGCTCCAAGCTTTAACCCTGTCCTTAACCATTTTTAGTCTCATTTAGAAAACTACTATTTCCTGTGTAGTTTTTTTTGGAAGAAGGGCGGGGATTTATTGGAGCATGAGTGTCTATGCGAATCTTCTTCTTCCATAGTCTATGCACATTTGCAAAATCAAGAAACAACTTTTCATTGATGTGTGAATCCAAATTTTTTTTTCCACTTCTTTTTATCTTTGACTTTGTTGGCTTTTTTAGTAGGATTTATTATTATTATTTTTTTTGAAAAGGAAATAATGTTTTTCATTAATAATGAGAGAGCTACAATTATAGGAGTACCAAGCCTACTAGGAGTAGACTTTTGAGAAAAGAAAACATAAAAGAAGCTGACAAGTCAAGGAACAAAACAAGAAGTGAAGATCCACCCATTATTATAAATATCTTGAAAAAAGAATCCTGAAAATAATTTGGATAAGGAGAACCAATGCGAAGCTTTAGTCTTGATGAGCTCAAAATTAAGAAGCACAGACATCGACACGATATGATACAATGGTAAGCCAGTTTCTAAAAGGTAGGACATGGACACATTGGGGACGCATTAGTTTTTTTTTATATGTATTGATATATTATAAATATTTTAAATTGGACTCCATCTTAAATAAATTAAAATTTTATTTTATCAGTATTAACATGAGATATGTAAATAAGAAAAACAAAAAAAATTAGTAAAAAATATTTAAGATTCACTTATGGCTTTGGTAATTGATTCTCTAAAAAAAAAATCTCTTGGAAAAGTTTGCTATATAAAAAAAGAATGCTGATGATTAATGATCAAACACAAGCTTTAAACATTGTTATAATATATATATATATATGTAAATAGAAGGTTATTAGTCTTTTGTCCTTTATTGTAATTTACTATTATTAGTTCAAGGCTTCCATGTATGCCTAAATATATCTTTCTCTAGTGTATTTCCCACTTTGTCTCACATTAACATGGTATCAGTATCAGATCTTCTTGGTATTTTCCTAGGACAATTAAGGTTTTGTGAGTTTTGTGCACCATTAGGGTTTGACATCTAGAATACTACTTTGAAGTGTTTGTTTTTCGACACCACCCAGCCAAAAAGGAAGCCCACCCACCAATTTGAAGAACCCTAGAAATCGGCTTAAAAACAACCTGTGTGGGCGCCACATGTTGTCGGAAGCCGCTGTCGCCTTTCCCACTCGTTGGCGTGTGAGGGCGCGTTATTGGCTGGAATTTTTTCCGGCCACCGTGGTTCACCCTTTTTGGTATTTCTGATCTATCTATGTGATTAGTTTGGTTGATATATGCTTGAATTTGTGGCTGTTTCGGAAAAGAATTAGGACTTTTGTTGGGAACTCTTTTCAAATCTGATTTTGAGAGCTTGTGCAGTCGTTTAGGAGTGTTTGGGGCAAGGACTTAGGGGGAGTGGACTTGGGGGAGTAAGCCCACTACCCGTTTGGCCCACGGACTTGAGTGGGCTACACCTACTCCTTTTCACTATCTACAACTCCCCCAAAAAACTATTTACAACTCCCCAAAATACTATTTACAACTCTTCCAAATTACTATTTACAACTCTTTTTTACTCTTCTCTCTTTTTTCTTTCTTCAAGTGGGTCCTACACCCATCAACTCCATCATATATCTTTCTTCTCCTCTCTTTTTTATTATTATTTATTATTCTCATTTTTTGTCATTCAATTTTTTTATTTAATTGCTTTTATTTTTTTACAAATTAGTAGCTTTGGTTCTATCTCTCTCTCCATACTCTCAATTATAAATATTACATTTTTCTAAAGTATAATATAATTTTTTAAAAAATTAGATATATATATATATATATATATATAATTGCTTTCAACTATAATTATAAACATTTATAATTTTATTTTATTAAAAAAAAATATAATTTATAGTTTAATTTTATGTAGGTATAGTTATGTTTTGATATAAAACAAATTTAAGAATGTCAAACTTAAATAATTAAATTTCAACA
>JAOANK020074201.1:0-19239 GCA_026257165.2 Telfairia occidentalis
TAATTATAAACTTATAAAACATATATTCTATCTAATCGTGGGTTGGATTGGGTTGGGTCGGTTCAATATAGTGAACCTAAGAACCAACCCAACCTTATCGGTTTAGGAAAAAATAAACTCAAATCAACTCAAATTAATTTTCAACCCAACCCAACCCGCATGGTTTGGGTTGGATTGCTCGAGTTTTTCGGGTTGTCGATTCTTTTAAACACTCTTATGCAACATAATAAAAGAGGGGTTCCCACCTACAAAATTAATAAAATCTTTATTAATAGCTGCTTCTTTATTAAAAAATTACATAGAATCCGAAGAAAAGAGGCTCATCAAGTGCTTGCTCATTAATTACATATTACAATCACCACAATATTCAGCAGATAAGGAGTCGGTTAAAGAGATCGTTCGCATGCCTTTGGTAATACCACCTCTTCCAAAGATAAAAAAAAAATAGATTAGAATTGAGATAATACTTGTTAATACAATAGATGTGTTAAACACTAGTGTAAAAAATGAATATAGATCCAACATTTTTTACGCACGTATCATGCACTTTTTTAAGTATAATAATAGACACAAATAGTTATATATGGTAAAATTAATAAAATTTAAGAGAGAAATGCATAAAACTCATTTTTAAGGGATATAAATGTATAAACTTATTGACTTCAATTTTCCTTCCTACATAAAAATGATATATATTTATAAAATTGTATAATTTAATAAATGTATCTTTACCATATCCATGTCCTAAGCTTAAAAAAAATGACGTGTCACTGTATATGTGTCTCATTGTTCATCTTTCAAGACCATCTTCCATCTTTTTGCCTCAATTATATTCATTATAAAGCTAGAATCAATCACTTAGATATTAAAATGATTCCTTATAACTTGATCTTTGGAATAACTGCAATTAGAGACATGAATAATGAAGTTACCAAGCTTTGGGTCTTTAATTTCAACTGAGGTTGGAATGGAGCATAGATTACACTTAGACTTGAATATGACCTTATGAGATGTCAAGAAAATTGAAATAAGAAAGAATTGAAATGAAATCAATCAGAATGAGAATTGTATTCCTTTAATGTTGTTTACTAGAAATTATATAAAATCAAAATCAAAATCAAAAACCAATTTATGTTAGTTTACTTTCATTAAAATCAGAATAAGATATATGATGATTACAAGAATACCTTTTATATTTCTAATTAATTAAAAATAATATGAAAATTACTAGTCTTATAATAATAATAAATTTTATATTTACAATTTATTTGATAATAAATAATGACTAATTAAAATAAAATTACATAATCTAAAAAAAAACCATGTGTATTTTTTATTATTAGAAAGAAAAGATTATTCAATTTTATTGCTACGCTTTTTAATGATAAATTATATCTTACCAATTTAATTTAAAATTAAATAATTAAAAAGATATAGATATTTAAATACACATGCTAAATATAAAAAAGTGTAAAAATAATTGAAAACAATATTAAAAACACATCTTTTTTTAATTATAAACCAAAAATTATATATTAAAAAATATTTAAAAAGATTAAGTATATTTTCACGAATAAGAGAAAACTGCATATCACTTTTAAAAAAAAAAATTCAAAAACTTATGAGATAGATGAGAGAGAAAGGATAAAGTAAAACAATTAAAGAAGATACTGAGTCCAACATAAATGAAAATGAGATTAAACATCTTTTAGAAAATAATAGAATTGTCACTTTTGTTAGAATGAAATTCCCAAATTTGGGATGAATCCAATCTTTATTCTCATTATTTAATTTTGATAAATACTATCAAAGGGAATGAAAATTTCATTCTCATTTCTTGATTCCAATTATAGATAAGTAAATCACGTGCTATTACTTCCAAAATTTTAAAGATAAACCAGACCTCGGGATCTAGCCACCGTTACCTCTGATAACTTCCTTTCTACTGTGTCTTTCAAAACACCCCTTTTCAATCTTCATATGAAAACTTTCCAACTTTTCTCCATCTATCATACACCATGCCGTTGCTTAAAAAAATCCCATTTTGAAACTTTAATAAAGCTTTGTCATCTAGGAATGAATTAATACATTGTTGGAAAAATACTTCCTTCAAACCTTGAAAATTTCAATCCATTCAACGTGCGCAGGAAACTTAATATTCTTCCAATTCATTGCCATAACTTCTTATTCTTTCTTGACACAATAAAACCTTATTTAGATGAATTTTATTCTTCTTCTTTAGGACCACGAAAATCTCTGAATTGATATTCTTCTTGACACATTGCAAAGGATAATGGACCTTGAACAATCTTAACCTTCACGAACTCAGATTTTTTTTTCGAGAACTAATATCTTCGGGCACATCTTCAACGTATCCCAGAAAGCTACCTAACCAGATTTGTAGAAACCAACAGGAACAAGGATGCTTTTTTTTTTACCTCAAGAGCTTGGCCAAATCAAAATTTCAAAATACCAACACTTATCGACGTCGGTCTTCTGAATTTGGCTTGTCCTAAACTCAAATCTATCTTGCAAATGAAGCAAATCAACCAAAGCTTTTTCAAACCATGTAAGATGAGAAAAATGAAACGGCAGACTTTTCTTTCCAACTCTTCAATGAAGAAACTACCATTTTCATGCCAAATATAAAAGTGAATATTTTCAATGCAGGTAATCTTTGGCTAGGTCTTTTTGTATACATTTCACACATCAATGAAATGATATTTTTCTCAAAATATATATATATATTCTCAATGCAGCAACTATTTAACTCCACTAATGGTGAACTCAAACAAACTTGAACAGCTTTTGAATATGAAATGAATTGAATTTGAACATGAATACTTGATGAAGGACAAGAATCGCCTAAAGCCTAGAGAGAAAACCTCCCTGCTTTCCCTTTATGGGGGCTTTATTGTAGCCTTCACCCACATTTTCAGCTTACATGAGTTTCTTCTTACGGCCAGTTTAGAAAATATTCAAAATTACAGATATTTATTAAATTGGTTTAAACTCGTATATGTAATTATCCATTTTATTAACTCTCACTTTTTTCTAAACTGAAACAACTATTAAAAGCCCAAGAAATTTTCCTAGTGCATATCTTTACATACGATATGCATAATGACTTGGATCTATAAGATTTCAACATAAAAATAGAGAAATTCTCTAATAAGACATAATTGATATTATTCCAAAAAAATACACTAAACAAAATATCGATATTTTAACCTTGGAGATCCTAGATGAAATCGTTTTATCACTACAAACTGCTGCTAAAATAGAACTCGATGCATCATTTCCAAGTGCATTGACTCCATCCAAGATCCTAATAATAAATAATAATAATAATAATTAAATTTACATATAAAAAAAGAATGAAAGACATAAAAAGGCGTACCTATTTTAAAACATCATTTTTATGTGATCATTCATATGTCGTCGCCTTGCATGAACCCATTTCGCCGTAAAACTGAAACTACCTTGGCCATTTGTGACTCTAATATAGAAAGTCTCGTATCTACATGTTGATCCATATGAACCTCGTTACGAATATTACGATGCGGGGTAGGTCTGAACACTTGAGTAGAGGTGGGTCGTAATCTCATGGTACAAACACGTCCAGGATTCTTGTAACTACAGTATTGCAAAACACCATTTGTATGTGCCATGCTCACACTATTGGCTTTCATGAAACCATTTTGTTCCAAGATTGAAAGCATATTGGCCATTTTTGACTCTAATATCGAAAGTCTAGCATCTACATTTTGATAATCTTCCATATTGGCCTCATTATAAATCTCAATCCCAATAAATTGACGTGGTGCAGACTTGAACACTACAGTGGGGGTGGGTCCAAAACTCATGCCACGAACACGTCCTTTACCCATAGAACCAAGAGTCCAGGAGTTGGAGTAACCTAAAAATGATATTGAAAAAGGAAAATAGCAATTAGCATTTAATCCACAACCTCCTGAATAATTAAAACATAAGTATTGTCGTCATTAACTTTACACTGCCCTCCGTTTTATCAACTAGAATATTTATCAATCAATATAGTTATACTGAAAAAGTTTGACAATTGTAAACCAAAAGTTGGCACTGCCCAATGTATCATATTCTTGAAGGAGTTAGGTTATGACTTGATTTTCCTAAATGTATGCCAAACTGTTTTGTACTGTGCCTATATTTTATCCAAGAAAAATACCTTCTATTGCTGATCTCTCTCTAGAGAATAAAGGCTGTGGTATAAACCAAATAGAGAAATTTTATTTTATTCAGAAGGGTTTCAATTCAAGGGTTTGTGCTGATATTCGTACAGCCAGTTTAACAAACCAACCGTCACTACCCTTTACAATCCTAACAGCAAGCTACGTCCAACAGATAGTTTTAAGACAAGGAAATAAATAGGCCAACCAAGCTAACTACATAGCTATTTTTAGTTGCACCAGGGTGGACCATGGATTAATTAATAATTTATTAGGCAAGGTCCGTTTGATAAAAAAAAATTGTAGTTTATTAAAGTTAAGCTCCTTTACAAACAATCTTGCTTGTTTTGTTTTTCACATCTTTACTAAATTTGAAAAACAAAAAGTTCTCATGTTCTGATATTAAAAAGAAAAAACAAAAAACAAAAAAAAAACTAACAAATTACACAATTACAAGGGGCTCCATTTCAAAAGAATTGAGAGAAATGGGATAATCACAAAATTCCTTAATGATAGATACAAAAGGGAGGCATTGAATCTAAGAAGCATAAATAGAGACATGAGAGATGAATACGCAACAACACATACATGACGTCAAGTCACTGTTTAAAAAGTATAGGACATGCAAGAACACAATTTTTCAAATATACATTTTTTTGAAGTATATATTAATTTTTATATTAGCAAGAAATTCAGATTCAATAAGTTTTATGATTATTATTTTTGACATATATTATTATTTATGTCTATTTATTCTACTTAACAAGTGTTTGATATGTGCCTAAGTTCCTAACAAGTATCAAATGTCAAATCCATATTCACTTTGTACATCTAGTGTCTAATATTGTGCTAACAATTGTCCAATGCATGTTCAATATTAGTCAAACTCAAGTGTCCATGCTTCTTAGCATTGAATCTAGCCAAGGACCAAGCCTCTTCCCAAGAACTCTCCACATCCCTAAAGACCCTCCAATTTCTCTCCAGCCAAATATTCCATAAGCCTGCAAAGAAGGCAACATACCAACGAGCCATCCCTACATCTCGAAAGGATTGAAATAAACCATTTCCTTCATCGTGATTATATTATTATTCATCTTTAATTTTTAATGTCAAGCCTGGGGGCTCTGAACTTTAGTAGTTAAATAGAATGCTGCTTCCCATCCAACTTTCAAAATATAATTTAATAATTCAAAAATAAAAGTTAAAGGACCAAAGAGTGGCAAACAGTAGCAGAATTGAAGAAGGCCCTGCCGGGTCCCAAATGACTCAGCAAATATGTATAGTCAATAAAATTTATCAATTGAATTAAGGCTTTCGAACTAGACGTCTATCTTCTCCAATACATCTATCTAAATGGACTTAAAGACGAATAGCTATAATTTTATTGCATATATAATATAACTTAACCAAACATTCGAGAAGTTTGACACTTCCATTTTCAAACCTTCAAGAGCTTTCAAACTCTCCATTCCAGTTCTGGATAAATCTATACTACTTTCTCACTTCCTTTACAAGTTTGCTAAATGCCTAACTTCCCATAACTACCCAATTGTTGACAACTTCTCATAACTAACCAATTCCCTTCTAATGACAAATAAACCATCCTGTTATCCCAATAATATCTCTAATATTTCCCTAGTAATATTCCTAACAGTGTAAAGGGTGAGTTTGGAATATCTTTTGACCAAGTTATTCTAAGAGACCTTTAAAAGCTCTTATTAAATGTTTTTGACATTTTCAAAATCCCTTTTAACCAACTAACACACCTTGAAAAGTTCATTTAATTGGCTAATACTTCCAAAAGTCATCTCAACCCATCCCAATTCTCCCCTTATTAATAACTTTCCATCATCATTCCAAAATCACATAGTATTTCAATGCTTTTCAGTTTGAGATTTGCCTTCTCAAATTTCTTACACAGTAAGAAGTCCACAATCTTAAGCTAGAATATTTCAAAAACGCCCTATGTAACAGTTAGGTAATTGGAAAAAAAAGGGAGAGAAAAAAAGAAAGGGAAAAAAAAGCTTGGCTGCCAAGACATATCAATGCAGATTGGTTGTTTTCTTTAGTTAGATTGCAGGAAGGGCATGGACCGTCAAATAGATAGCATAATATTTGACAATTGTCACAAATGTTAGCACAAAAATAGCCCTTGCACCTTCCAATGAACACAATGCCTGCCTTTAACATGTTCATTTAGTAATTGAAAATGAAACAATATCACATTTATAATTAGAAAGCAGCAATTTTATGCCATAGAAGCAGAACAGAAATTCAATAAATCATTCATTATAAAGTTCCATGGTTTCAAGGTCCACCAAGAGAACATGAACGCCAACAGATCCTAATAGTGCCTCTTAGAACAATGTATATTTGTTATTCAAACTAATTGGGCATATATTGGGGAAAAAAATGCTAGTTAGTCTCAAGCGAACTTCATGAGAATAAAATAGTGAACCAAGTACTCCCGGAAGAAAACAACACCATCAAATCACAAATCTCCAACAGCCATTGCTGTTTAAAAACAAAATGCAATTTCAGACTTTATTCAAAAGTTCTCCAGTAAAAGGATTTCCAATAAATTCCACATAGAGAACAATTCAGTATGCGTCAATCTTTCTTTAGCACACGCAGAACATAACATTCATGCAAGGATCAAAGTCATCGAAAAGAAAATCAGGTCAATACACCGATCTCTTTTATCAGGCTTCTATTTTCTGTTAGGCCCCATTAAAGATCTCTTTTATATTGTTCTCCTCAACGCCAGCAAGAGAAGGAAAAAGGAAAAAGAAAAGAAAAAAGAAAAAGGAAAAAGAAAAAAACAAAATTTGGCAGTTAAAATCAAATTCTTAACAAGGTGGGTATTGAGTATGACTACTAAGCGGACAAAATAACCACGAGAGGCCTCCATTACAAGAAAAATTTTAAGTCGTAAGAGAATATACATGCCCTATCGAGATAAAAGTGACGATGTGGGGGGGTTTCTGCAGATTCTGTGCAATGGAGTTGACAAGAGCAAAGCCAAAAATGAATGAAAGAGTAGTAGAATCAACAGGCGAAAAAAGAAATAGAAAAAATGAAACGTAAAAGAAGAGAGAACATACCTCCGATTCTCGTCGTTACAAAGAGGATTTGTGAGGAAGTTACGGAGGGTTCGAGGTACTGAGGATTTGGCGAGCGGGAGAATGAAAAAGACGTTTTTTTTTTTTCTTTTTTTTTTTTTAAGTTTAAATACTATTTTGATTTCTAAATTTTTAAGTTTGTTTCATTTTGGTTCCTAAATTTTCAAATTTTTTCTATGTTAGTCATTGAACTTTCAAAATGCTCGTTTGATTTCCTGAACTTTTAAAAAGTAATCATTTTTGTTCTTATTTTTATTTTATTTTAAACAAATTAATGATATAACTTTAAATATATGAATAAGTATGTTATATAAATATATATTTAAGCTACATAAGTTGAAGATAAACATCGAAAATGAACATTTTGAAAGTTCAGGGACCAAAATAGAATAAACCTAAAAGTTTATGGATCAAAATGAGATTTAAACCTTTATTTTATTTTATTTTAAATTTCGAAGAAATTGTAGGGATCAATCCTAAAAGATCTAATCCTTACCATTACGAACTCAAAAAATAAAAATAAATAATAATAATAATTTCCAAAAGAGAAATTACATGCACCTTCAAAGTGATATAATTCTAAAAAGTTAAATTATATAAATGTCACTATGAAGCCTCTAAACTTTCAAGTTTCATTTTTACCTAATGTGATCATAATAGACTTCAAGTCCGTTGAGTCAAACCAATGCCAAGAAGAGATTTTTTTAAAACAACTCATGAGGCATTAAAGAAAAAGAAAGCTCGAAGAAGGAAGAATTCAGATGTACTTTTATCCAAAAAAATCCCAAGTAGCACCTCAGCCGCAACTCGGCCGCCCAGGCTCACGCATCATGCCCACTCCCACCCGCGTGCGCTCACCCAATGCTAACCTCACAATTGCCTACCCGCGCACCCATGCTAACCTCATAATCCTCTGTGCTGCGCCTACTCTACGCTGGAGTGCCTTGCCTACTCATGCCTCTATCACAAGCGCCCATGCCTCGTGCGTGCCCCTATCTTGCACATGCCTCGTCCAGTTGTGTGCCAGAGAATCTCTAAACATCTAGCCTCCGTGTGCGCTTGCAACCTCATATGCCAAACATGTGTCTTTAAATATTTAAGAAAATTGATTTCTTATTTATTTTCCTTGTGATTTTACGAAAGCTTCTAGAAATTCTAGGATTTTATTTTCTTTAATTTTAGAATTAAAATCATTGAAATATTATTTTATCTTCTTGAAAAATTCTTCCAGAAGCTTTAGATTTTATTTGTTAGAATCAAATCCCTTGGATATTATTTTATTTTCTAGTTTGGAAAAATGAGTGATTTTTATAGCTCATTATTTTGGGATATTATTTGATTTGATTTTCCAAATTAGGAATAGTTTCTTTTATGTTATTCTTTCCTAGTTTTGGATTATTGGCTTCTATAAAATGTCAAGTTTCCCTTGTAATTCGAGAGTTAAGCTTTGATTTTATGAATACAATTTAAGAGTTTTCTCTTTAAGTCAAAGACTTGTCAATTTGCATGAGCGATTGAACCCCCCAAACATGTTCTCTTGTATGTTGCTTAGAGGAATAGAGGAACATTCAAGTTTGCTTAGTCATCAAACTTGTGGAGTGTTTCTTACTTGAAGCTTAGAGGCTGGTAAATAGTGCTTTTGCATTCAAGTCCTTGAGTTCTTGGCCCGACTTTCAAAAGGTGAACCGTTCCTAATGTTGTCCTTTAGGCATGTTAAACGAACTACATGTTTTAGTGCCTTTGTCTAGGGGGTTCGAAGTATCCAAGGAGTTCCTAGCTTCGAGCCACACTGAGGTTCTTGGATAGTTTAGCTTGGGTTGAACTTTGGTGTCAATTGGTTGTGTCGACTTGCTTGGCAAGCAAGCAAGGACTTTGCTCTCATCATTTGGTATCAGAGACTTGGATGTAGGTCGGTTACATCCCTTTACTTTCTGTCATTATATCTGAAAATACTAAAAAAAAAAAAAATTCTTCTAGTTTTTTAAGTCTTCCATTGTTGTTACTAATCAATTTTCTTTGTTGTGTTTGAGATTAAATTCACTTCCATGGCATTGCATCTTTATTGTTGCTTAGTATAAAACTTACTTTTTTGACGATACGTATCATAAGGTAAACTTTGTACAAGACGTTTTCTCATTTAACCAAGCCACAAACCCGAAGGAGAGGCCTTTTGTTTAAACCTCAACTGTTGGAAGAAGCCCGCAAAGATTCTAGATTCTTTCCCTTTATTCTGATAAGCTTTTTCTTCCTACTCACAGCTTAAAAAATAGTCATATAACGTAAAAAATTAAAGCCCTTTGAGTTAGCTCTCCAACCAACCTATTTTGAGTTATTTGGATAGTAGAGAAAGTTATCTTACTTTTAGAATACACAGTGAATTTGCAGTAGTCTATTTTTTATTGTTCATATCTTACTTCTCACCAATTCAAAAATAGTCAAATTGAGCATCAAATTGAAGAGCTTTAAGTTAGCTTTCCAACCATATAGCATGTGTCAATTCAAACTCTTAGGAGAAAGTTTATCGTCAAAAAAGTAAGTTGTATCTACCCAAAAAACTTTTCCTTATTTAGATTTAACAAAAAAAGAGAATTCTTTAGAAATATCTTGATCTTATTTTTCACCCCTATTTTTTATAAATCTTTATTATTTGTTGCTTATTAACTTGTTGAAGAAGCATTCAAGAAAGATTTGGCCACTGAGGGCCCAAAGTTTGATTTTGACACTCGCCCCGTTACTGAGAGAGACTTTTACTATAGCACCCCTTTGAGTGCAACCCATCCAAACTACCTCCAAAGTAAGTTGCATATTACCCTCTTGTTTGTAGGACTCATATCTCTCTCTTGCCTCAAATTCCACCTCATTCCTATATTTATATACCACATGTCTACACCCCAAACCCAAGCATTAGTTTTATATTTTTTTAGTTTATTATTATTGTGATTACTTGCGATAAATATTCACATGTTTTGGTTGTTTGTTTAATTTCTTGCACGTTTTCTAAAGTTGCCTTAGGTTCAGTTTTAAATTATGAGTCTTCTTGTTTGAATTCTAAGCATTGAGTATTTGATTTTTTGCTTATCTTGAGTCACAGAAGTATCTAGAGTTAGGCATTGTTACCTCTAGTCTTACTTATTGCATAATACTTTTTAATTGCCTACTTTTTACTTCAACGGTTGATTTGCCACAAACAAATCTTGCTTAAGTGAATCCTTACAGCTCCAAGCACCACAAAAGAAAACTTTCATAAAGGCCTATTAAAGTGAGATTCAAAAGAGTATCCACAAAGAGAGGAAGTTTTTTTTAACTCGTTCATGTACTTGTTGTTTTCACTAACCTTTTTGTGTTGTAGCTTTTGGTGAGTCAAAGAAGATGGAGAGACCTAAACAACTATCCTTAATCCTAATTAGAACACTTAGTTATCAAAGGGAGAAGAAAATTGTTGAAGATCACTGAGAGAATCTATTCTACACACGATGCATAGTTCAATCAACTCCATGTAGTGTTATCATTGATAGAGAAAGGTGCATTAATATAGTAAGTATGAGCCTAGTGAATCAATTGCAATTGGAGACCAAGCCCCACCTAAGGCTCTAGACACTGCAATAGATCAATGATGAGAAGATTGAAGGCTCTAGACACTGCAATTGTGATTTAGTTCCAATGCTACTACATACATCTTATTAGGTAGACCTTGTCAATTTGACACGAAGAAAATGTATGATGATTTTCTTAATCAATACTCTTTTGTGAATAATAATGAAAAGAAAACTATTTTAATACAGTGTCTTTAGGAGGTGCATATTATGGTGCTGAGAGAAAGAAAAATAGTCATTTACTTTATGATTTCATGCATGTTGTCCATAACTCATTAGATTGGAAAGTCCTGAATGATTTCATACCCAGGGGTGGATGCACATTGGAACAACATAACTCATTAGATTGGAAAGTACTGAATGATTCATACCCAAGGGTGGTTGCACATTGAAACTAGTGGGGCATGTGGCCCCCCTCAACTTCAATCTTATTTTCTATATATATATTAAATTTCACAACAATATCTTAATAAACTGTTTGGTTCAGTGGCTCCTAGCGTCCTTAAAAACGCCGGTGCCCCCTTGTGCCCGAGTTCTAGCTCCCAGCTTCACGTAATTTTTTCAATAAAGTTAGTTTTGTTAATTTTTTTTTCTTAATGATTCTGCTTTATTTATTTTGAATAATATATACACAATATATATATATATATATATAAAATAAAAAATTTAACGGTTGAGTATATAATTTTATAATATAAATATAATATGATTTATTTTTATTTTTTTATTTAAAGTTAATAATTAGACTTCTTCATTTTTTAAATTTATATGGTAAATCATATTTACTTTAACTAATTCAAATTTATTTATAAGATAAAACATGAAATGATGAAATATGTAGTATTAATCTCTATATACTCATATTTATATATTTTCTTATAGGAATGAATAAAAATATTTTTGAACCTTTAGTTATTTTTTAAAAAGTTAATTACATAAACGTAAATTCTTATTAAAAAAATTTAAAAAATATTTCAAATTTTATTTTATTTTTGGTATACTTATAGAAATAATCCAATTGTATTTTTTAAATTTTTATTAAAAAATTTTACAAACTATTTCAAATTTCATTTTATTTCGAGTATACTTATAGAAATAATTCAATTGTATTTTTTAACAAATAATAATTAACTTATGTATATAAAAAGGTATATATTTTTTAGAATTTACACCAAACAAGTTATTATATAATGGGTTATCATTGTTTAGTAATTAGTATTAGATTTTTTTTATTAAAAAAAGTGATCTGTATTACTTCATATAAAATCTTGTATATCAATATATCTAAAATTATATTGATGTGAATTTGTGTCCCCCGACATCAAATTTTGGATCCGCCCCAATTCATACCTATTGTTGAGGATAAAAAATTAAAAAAAGAATTACTTTGTGATTTTAAGCATGACAAATCTATCCATTTAGATTGCAAAGTATTGAATACATGTATGCCTATTGTTGAGAGTAGTATGATAAAAGATACATCTTGTGACACTATGCATGTTGAATCTAGTTTATTAGATAGAAAAGTATTATGTGATTATAGTATGTCTACTCTTGTGCTATTCAGTTATGATGCACGTATTGATGTTTGTAAGTTGAAATAAGAAAGTGTAAAGAATGAGAGCGAGATGTCATCTATTTTGCCCTACAAGACCACTCTCATGGAATGATTGTGCCTTTTGAACTTACATACTTTATCCTAGTATTTGTATTTTTCTAAGAATTTTTCAGGGAGATTTCATTCCGAAAGAAGTCCAAACACCAGTAACGATGACATCTATTAAGAAGGGACCAGGAAGAATCACATTACCATCCTCCTATGACTTTAAGAATGCTTTGCAAGGTAAGTGTGGAATTTTTTTTTGATCTTGAAGTTACTAACTTTTCTCTTTGTGTCAACTATCAAGATATGAAAAAGGAGGAATTTCAAGAGGTGAGATACAATCAAATGGAGATGGTTGTAGTTGAAAATTAATGTATCTCCAAGTTCAAAAAGTTTAGGCCGAACACAAGGGAAAAAAGATTTTAACCTATCCTCCAGAGTTCTATCTTGAGTTTGATCCAAAAAATTGGATTTCTTTCCAAGTGATTGCAAGAATGCATGAGGATGATTAGAAGATTGCACTTCAAGGTAAGTATAATATAGTTTTCTTGTTGTTATTACTCATGATGTTTCTCTTTTGTGTGGGTAAACATGAAGGAGTGAAGCATAAAGTAAACAAACTAAGCAACTGGATTTGGAAACACTTTTGGAGGGAAAGAACAACTTCCAAAAAACATACCAAGAGGAGGCCAAACTTCAAGATTACTTTGCAATGTGAGTATGGTGCATTTGATTCTTTTGAGATTACTAACTTGCCTCGTTTATGTATAGGTTCAAGTTTAGATTCGAGGAGACGATGTGATCATGATAGTTCTTAAGTTCATTGAGTCAAACCATGACCAAAAAAAGATTTTTTAGAGAAGTTCACGAGGTATTGAAGGAAAAGAAAGCTCAAAGAAGGAAGAATCCATATGTATTTTTATCCAAGAAAAATCCCCAACAGTGCCTAGGCACTTAGGACAACACCCCAATGCCACAACTCGACTGCCCAGTGAATAACCCTTGTGCTCGCAACCATGCCCGCTTTGCGCGCGCACGCCCAACCATGAACCTCATAATCGCCTGCCTACGCACCCACGCTAACCTTAGGATCCTCTACGCTATGCGTAGGCTACGTTGAAGTGCCCCGCCTATCCACGCCCCTATCACAAGTGCCCATACCTCGCCCGTGCCATTGCCTTGCACATGCCTTGCCCATCTGTGTGCTAGGGAACCTCTAAACATCCAGTTCTTGTACGCGTCCACACCCATATGACAAACATGTGTCTTCAAAGGTTTAAGGAAATTGTTTCCTTATTTATTTTCCTTGTGCTTTTAAAAAAAGCTTATGGAAACTCTAGAATTTTGTTTTTCTTTGATTCTAGAATTAAAATCATTGAGATATTTTTTGTCTTCTTGGAAAATTCTTCTAGAAGCTCTAGATTTTATTTATTAGAATAAAATCCATTGGATATCATTTTATTTTCTAGTTTAGGACAATTAGTAATTTCTATCCTTAATTGTTTTGAGATCTTGTTTGACTTTATGTTCATTGCAAATTAGGAACAATTTCTTTTATGTAATTCTTTCATAGTTTTCAATCCTTGGCTTCTATAAAATGCCAAGTTTTCCTTGTAATTTGATACTTAAGCTTTGATTTTATTAATGAAACTTGAGAATTTTCTCTTCTAGTCAAAGATTTGACAATTTGTGTGAGTGATTGAATCCCCAAACATCTTCTATTGTACGTTGCTTAGAGGAGTAGAGTAACTGTAAAGCTCGAGTAGAGGAGAGGTACATGAATGAGCTGACACTACATTCGAATGAAAGAGATCATAAGACTATGCAAGTATGGTTAAGAAAAGCTTAAAAGACTTGATAGTGACTACCTATACCAATGAAGTACACCTTCCTTCTTGATGGCTTAATCATAAGAACTCCAAAGTTAAGCGTGCTCACTTGGAGCAATCTTTTGTTGAGTGACCTCATAAAGAATTTACCTAGGAAGCATGTGAATGAAGATAAAACATGCTGGAAGAATTTTTTCTGTCTGTGAGAACAGTCTTCACTCTCGCAAGTAGCTCAAGTCAAGTAGATAGCATGGTCAGGTCGCAGGGGAATGCTAGAGCCAATAAGTGCCAAATTTAGATTCCGAATCCTGGGCCTGGGGCATTATAGATGGTATTAGAGCAGGTCTTCTCCGAGTAGAATGTAGTTTGAGAACGAACCAATTGAAAGCTAGTGGGCATGTAAAGCCCGAGTAGAGGAGGGGTACATGAATAAACTGACTCTACATTTGAATGAGAGAGATCCTAAGACTATGCAAGCATGGTTAAGAAAGACTTAAAAGAATTGATAGTGACTACCTATACCAACAAGGTGCACCTTCCTTTTTGGTGGCTTAATCATAAGAATTCCAAAGTTAAGCATGCTTGACTTGGAGCAATCTTATGTTGAGTGACTGCCTAGAGAATTTACCTAGAAAGCCTGTGAGTGGAGACAAAGCATGCTGGAAGAACTGTGTCGGTCTGTGGGGATAGTTTTTACTCTCGCAAGTAGCTCAAGTCAAGTAGATAACCTGACCAGGTCGCAGTGGAATGCTAGGGCTAGTAGGTGTCAAATCTTGATTTCGAATCCTAGGCCTGAGGTGTTACAGTAACATGCAAGTTTGCTTGGTCATCAAACTTGTGAAGTATTTCTGACATGGAGCTTAGAGGCCTGTGAAAAGTGCTTTTGCATTCAAGACCCTGAGTCTTTGACTCAACCATCTTCAAAAGATAAACCATTCCTAACCTTGCCATTTGAGTTTGTTAAACTAACTATGAGTGTTAGTGCCTTTGTCTAGGGGGTTGAAGTATCCAAGGAGTTCCTATAACCGAGCCGCACTGAGGTTCTAGGGTAGTTTAGCTTGGGTTGAACTTTGGAGTCAATTGGTTGTAAAGACTTGCTTGGTAAACGACAAGGAAGAACTGTGCTTGCATCATTACCCTTAAGCTTTAAATTTATTTGAAAAAATCTCTTCTGTCAACTTTTCAGTTAAAATGAAGACAGAAATATGAGGTGGTAGTGAGTTGTAAAAATAACAATACACATGGCACATGTGGGAGGAATCCAACTATACCTTTAAACTTTCAAGTAGGTTTCAATCATGTCTCTATTGTTTCAAAAGTTTCATTTTAACCCTCAACCTTGAAGCTTGTTTTAAAACAACCATTTGGTTATCTTTTTCATTAAAACCAAGATGAAAATATGATATGGTGTGTGAAACCATGCATGGTGAGAAAAGTAATGCACTAGTAAAAATAATATTGATTGTGGAAAGCCAAACATTGTAAGAACTCAAAGGAAAAGTGGGGTTAATAAAGAATGTTTTGCTAGAGGAATAAGTTTATGAGAGAAAATTTGTAGAAGAATGGGGTTGGTGGAAAGCATGAGTTCATAGAAGATAGGAGAGCACCAAAGAAAAAGATTGACAGATGACAGAAGACAATTTTCTTCTTTAGAGGTAAGTTTATCAAGGAATAATGATCCTTAGGTTTGATTGTCTTGGGTTTGTTTGTTTGCGTTTTTTTTCTTATCCGTTTGTAACCTAAACCTAATTTTTGTCAATTGATCATGGAATAGAGGTCTCAAAATTTGTCCATCCTCTTGGTCTACTTGCCCCTAATAAAATTTGTTCTATCTCAAATCTTTTGAGCGTGTTAAGGGGAAAACAATAGTTAATCTTAGGGGTGTTCAAAAGAATCGACAACTCAAAAAACTTGAGTAATCCAACCCAACTCATGCGGTTTGAGTTGAGTTGAAAATTAATTTGGGTTGGTTTGGGTTCCATTTTCCTAACCCATTTGAGTTGGATTCACTATATTGAACAGACCCAACCCAACCCAACCCAACTCAACTCACGATAATATAGAATATAAGTTTTATAAGTTTATTATTAGCTTAAAATTTAGGACTAGTTGAAAAGATGGAAAAATAAGAAAAAAATTAGCAAAAATAGTAGTCCATTATTGCTTTTGCAGGTATGCAAAATTTCAATGGCCTGACCCAAAATAAGAACCTGAAAAGATGTATATGCCCTTTATTTTGGCAACCGACTTACAAATATGATATATCAAATTTATACATCTGATATATAAATTTACACATCTGATATACTAAATTCACAAAAAGATATATTAGTAATATACTAAATTTACACATATGATATATCTTAATAAATGAACGAGCATTTTATGTTATAAATGCGTATATGTTCTCATTTGAGAAATTTATAAAACAGTGAAAATTGCAACTAGCTGAATCTTGATTGTCATATCAATGAATCTTGATATACTAAAATTACAAATCTAATATACATTTTAAATGAATGGTGATTTTTTATTATCATTGACGTACTTATCTAAATCATTTAAAAACTCAATTGTCTTGCAAAAGCTCATTACTTTAAATGTTGAGATATATCATTGATGAATCAATTTATTAGAATTGAAATATATCAATTGAATTTAGATCAATGGAAAATGAGATTATCTTTGATAGACACAATCATTCAGCTAAAAAAGGAAAAGAAACCTTCATACACAATTGTTGATATACTTAATCATTAATGTACCTAATTACAAACCATTAACTAGCAAATCTACCAATGATATACCAAGTCATCATTGTCCATTAACTACCAAATCTACCACTAGTATACTATATATAAGGTATATCATTAATATCCATATGTTAGTGATATATTTTATAGGCAGTATATTCAGTCACTGATATACTTCTGAAATGGTATATTGCTGATATTTTTTATATACTTTATATAAGGTGTGTCATTAATATAACATCATATTACGTATGTCAATGGTATATCTCGATTATTATGTGACTAATTTCATATTAATTGAAGATAAAAGAAAAATGAAGCTCAAAATCAAGGAAACAAGGTTGTGTGGACAATGTATGTCCAAAAAGACGACCATAACCAACGACAAAAGTTTCGTCTTTGTACAAGCGTAACAAGATAATTGAAATTTCTCTTAAAAAGACCTGCCAATCTAGTTTTGACCTCAAAATCATACAGGATAAATGAAATTGAATTTTCTTTTCTTTTTACTTTGTATTAGGTATATCACTAATATCACTAATATCATTGATATACCTAATATAAGGTATATAATTGACATATATCGTAAGTATAACAGTGATATACTTTTATAGAAATATCTTATTGGTATACCTTATATGAGATATATCATTGATATATCTTATAGGAAGCATATCACTAATATATTTTATATTAGGTATATCGATGATATATCTAATAAGAAGTATATCACTAATACACGTACATCTAATAAAAAGCATATAAATTATCTATTTTCTATTAGGTATATCACTATTTTTTTAAGGAAAGGTATATAACTAGTATACCCAATAAGAAGTATATAAATTATATACTTTGTATTTAATATATCACTAATATCACTGATATACGTAATATGAAATATATAATTGATAATATATATATATACATAGGAAGTTTATCAATGATATACTTTTTATAAAATATTTCACTAATATAACTTTATATGAAATATATCTTTGATATTCTTTTCGAGAAGCAATAACAATATATCAAACATATTTTGTGCCAGGTATATCACCAATGTACTTAATATGAGTTCTATCATTTATATATGTATAGGTAGTATATCAGTGATATACTTTGTATTAGGTATATCATTGATACACCTAATATTGATATATCTTATAGGAAGTCTATTAACTGATATATTTTGTATTATGTATATCATTGAGGACAAATTGATATACCTAATATGATGAAGTATATCATTAGTATATCTAGTATATCTATAGGTAGTATATCAGTGATATACCGTAACGACCCGACTTTTAGACTTAGACCACCTAGGGTCGTTACTCGCATGCATGCTCTTAAATAAAAGTTTTAAAAAGATTTTTCAAACTTGAAATCAAATTTCCATAAAAACATAAATAACTAAGTTCAAATAGTATAATGAAAATAGTTGGGATCCGAATTTAAAATAAATAAAATAACAGCTCAAATAGATGACATTAAGTTCAAAACATTTAAAATAATGTAACTCCTAAAGTAGTTACATGCGGAAGACTGAAACGTGCGACCATGGCCCAATGCAACTACGCCTCGTCAGCCACCCAAATAGTCCTTGCTCTTACCTAAAAAAAAAAAGAAAGGAATAGGTTGAGTATATAAAAATATACCCACTAAGTAACTCCAACCCCTGGCATCGGACATGCAAACACAACCAATCATGCAACTCATGTGGGACCTGCTCATTAACTCTCACAGGAGTATACCATCTCGAGGCACCTCAAGCACACAGCAGCACAAAGCACATAATGTATCTCAAGAGGGTTTCTGTCTAGCACTAAGCAAAGATATGATATCATAGAGGCACGAGGTCCTCTGTTCAGCACACAACAAAGACATTCTATTCCACAAAGACACCCCAGCACACAGCACCACAAAGCGGAGAATACATTCAAGAGGTCCTCACACACAACATTAAGCAGAGATGGAATAACTCCTAACTCATGAACATACAACACACAATCCATAACTATGCATAGGTCCCAAATACATATCATCTAATTCGACACCACAGGCATCCAACATGCAATATTCCAATAATGCCCCTGGCATCCACAAATCACATAACAACTATGTACTC
>JAOANK020074498.1:0-19236 GCA_026257165.2 Telfairia occidentalis
CTATCAAAAGTCAAAGACTTTTAATAACATCGCCTACCACGGCGTTTCAGAAACGCTATGAAAAGTCGTCGATAGCGCTTTTATAACTCTATAGTATGTGATATTTGTTGTAGTGTCACGTAGGATTTTTTTACGTTTTTTTATTTCTTTAATTTCCTTCTTGAAATAGGCTAAGTCAACATTCATATTCTTGTCCTCTTTCTTTTTATTCAAAAATTTCTTTTACATTCGTCACTTCCTTTTTCTTATTTAGTTTCTTATTTATTTTCTTCGTTGATTCTTTAACAAAAATTTACCGTAGTTTATAGAAAAACCATTAACTCTAGGTACAATAGGGATTACTGAAAATTAAACAGAAAAAAGTTGATTAAAGATCAGCTATTGAACAAGAAATCAATGATATATCTACTACTAAGTATATCGTTCATATACTTCTTATTACATAGATCAAGAAAATAGGATATCAGCAATATCAGGTATATCAGTAGTATATCACTAATATTATTGATATAATACTAAATATATTGTTGATATACTTCTTATTACATAAATCAAAGAAATAATATGTCAATGACATACTTTGTATCATATATATCAGTGGTATATTAATGGTATATTAATGATACATCACTGATATTACTGATATACCCAATATAAAATCGCACACCTTAAAAAAACCGTCATTTTAAAGGTATTCTAGACTTTCTCATATTTTAATTAGGGCTGAGCTTGAATTTTTTGCTATATTTAAAAGATATAAAAGTGTTTGCTAAATTTGCAATATATATATATATATATATTTGTCAAATTTACAAATGCTCCTATAAATTTTTCAATAATTTAAATAATTTATTTTAATTAAAAATAATAAGTATCATAAGAAATAATAAAACTATTTATTATGTGACTCAAACTAAGGACCTTTAGAAAATCATGTTTCACAATAAAGGAATGTCTTAAAAGCTACAAAAATAATTTAAATAGAAAATGAATCTTTAGAAGATACGTTTTTCTTTCTTAACGACCAAACAGACGTTACAGATGGTTTAAAATATGCACCAAATGTTTTTTTTTTTTTAGAAAACGCATTCTAGAATTTTTGGTCAAATGTGTCTTCCATGTGTAACATTACTGACCAAAATAGTTTTTAAAATACCTTATTTTACATTTTTTTTTTAAATTTAGGTTACGCTTCTAAGTAACTCGCATGAGGTTGATACTACTCTTAGATCATCTAAAGCTTGACCTACATTCTTCCCTCCTATAAAAGAATGAACAATAAAACTACCTAGATCTTTTAGCTTCTTGATTTTAAGAATAAAACTTAGACATCTTGTCGATGCTACATTTTCAAATTTGCCCAATCTTCTTTTTTTTATTGGTTAAGACATCCTTCAGAAACTTTGCATAGTTACACATTTTTTTAAACATTTCTACTTGTCGGATATTGATATGAAGTTGCTTAAAAATACCTTAAAACTCGTTGAAGTGATCTCCTTACTCTTCCTTTCTTTAACCTCTGTTGAAATGAAGGTCCAATAGATTTTTGGAACTACATTAAGAGTGTGTTTGGGATAATTTTGAAAAAAATCACTTTTTAAATAAAAATATTTTTTTAGTATTTTTTTAAAAAATTATCAATTTAAAATATATTGAGTATAGTTTCTTGGCTGATTTTAGATAATCTAAAGTGTTTTTTTAAAAAATCTTAATAAATAAAATGCACTTTAAAAAAAATAAATTAATTTGAAAGTCATTTTTAAAGAAACACAAGGGAAACAAATTATCCAAAAATAACTTTTAAATTAATCAAATTTTTTAAAGTACAATTTATTTGTTAAAATTTTTTCATAAAATACTTTTGATTTTTTAAAATTATTGAAGAAACTATATTAAACATACTTTAAATTATTAATTTTTTTAAAAATGTTCATTGAAAAAGTAGATTTATGTTAAAAATGATTTTTTCCAAAATTATCCTAAACACACGCTTAATTAACAATCTATGTCCTCGATTTCGGACTAGCATCTGCTTCATCTTTCTTTGCTTCCTCTTGAATTTGTTATTTCCTAAAAGTTGATTTGGTCTTTTCTCCTTATCATTTAATTCCTTTCTGATTCTTAGAGATCCTTACGGTACTCTTTGCCTTCTCTTTTGAGAATTTCAATAATGCTTGGCAAAGTTCCTTGTGTGCTATTTGCAAGCAGAAGGTCTAACTATACCACTTGAACTTCTAAATTCTTTAAGGATGAAGTTTGACTTTGAATGATAACATCATTCTTCATGATGTACTTCTTCACTAAAACTTCTAGTGAGTTGGATGTTGGAATAGATGGTTGGTTCTATCTCTGATTCTCGTTATAGCCATGATACTATCGTTGAAGAAATGTTAGGGTTTTTCTATTCTACATAGGTGCTTCAGAGTTGTTTTCTTCTAGTCCTTCAGAAGAAAAAATTGGGTGATTCCTCCAACCTGAATTGTATGTGTTTGAGAATGCATTGTTCATGATCCAATCTTGCTAGTTTCCTACGTAGCAAACCGAAACTAGATTTCCTAGACAAATCTTCTCCCCAATATACACAAGAAATAACATTAATTTAATTAACAGGTGCAAGTTGTCCATAGGTTGGAATTGTTATATGAATTTTCAACAAACCTCTAAGAGATGAAATTTGTGCACTTAATGTGTAAAATAGTCTACCTCTAAAATTTTGGCAACTTTTTTTGGTGCAACATTTCCTGTAGTGTTGCTCTAGCATTTAACCATTGACAGTTGTTTGAAGAAATTCAACTTAGGATGTCAAAGGCTTTATTGATGCATCCAAAACCATTTTGGAGGCAAAGTTCAACCTATTGTAAAATGTTACCATTTGAATACAAGATGGAAAGACATTGTTATAATTCTTTACTAATTCACAATAGAAATAAACTAGATCCAAATTATGGCAATTACAAAGTATAAATTAAGAGAAAAAAAAATGAACACAGAGAACTTACGTGGTTTGGACTATGCGTACATCTATGAGCGAAGACGACGTGAATATTTTCACTAATGTCAAACGAGATTACAAAAGAGCACTTTCAAGCACTCACCAAAACCCTCATACACCCAAAATATTTAAACTCTTCAAAATTATTAATTTCTAAATAATTAGAAATTAATAATAAGTCTAAATGCACAAGTGAAATCACATGTTTACACAAAAGCACAACAAATAAATAAGTGTGAGAGGATTTATATAAGCTTCCTAAAGCTGTCGAAAACTCATTCTTTTCAATGTGGGACAAAATTATCGCCACAACAAATCTCCACCTTGGCGTTAATTTTCCCAACCGTAAAATGCAAACCTCGTCTTCTCTAAATGTTTGAGTAGTTTATTAATTTTTTGATACCAACCAAATCCAAGCAATGCTTGAATTTTTTAAATGAAGGAGATTTAGTCATCATATCAGCTTTATTATCATTGGTGTTAATCTTGCTCACAATAATATCGCCACGGGCAATGATTTCTTGTACAAAATGGTATCGAATATCAATATGCTTCGTCTTCTCATGAAACATTTGTTCTTTTGTAAGGAAAATAGCACTCTAACTGTCACAAAAGACCGTAGTAATCTGTAAATCTTCACAAAGTTCACCAAACAGCCCTCTAAACCATATAGCTTCTTTACATGCCTCTGTAATTGCCATATACTCAGCCTCCGTTGTAGACAATGAAACTGTAGCCTACAACATAGCTTTCCAACTAATAGCACAACCACCAACAGTAAATAGCAGTAAGAGATCTTCTTTTATCAAGATCACCAGGAAAATCAGAATCCACATAGCCAATAACTCCATCTCTAATTCTTTCAAAATGTAAACAAATATCTATAGTACCTCGCAGGTATCTCAAAATCCACCGAGTTGCTTTCCAATGTTCTTTATCAGGATTTTCCAAATATCTACTAACTGTACTAACTACGTACGAAAAATCAGGACGTGTACAAACCATAACATACATGAGAGTCCCAACTGTACTAAAATAAGGCACTCGAGATATATAATTAATTTCATCATCTGACTATGGAGACAAAGCAGATGAAAGTCTAAAATGTGATGCTAACGAAGTACTAACAAGCTTGGCTTTATGCATATTGAATCTGGACAAAACTTTCTCAATATATCCCTTCTAACTCAAGTAAAGTTTTCTTGCTTTTCTGTCTCTCATAATTTTCATATGCAATATGTTCTTTGCTGCTCCCAAATCTTTCATGTCAAACTCCATACTGAGTTCTGCTTTAACTTTTCTAATTTCTCTTATATCTTTAGTAGCTATCAACATATCATTAACATATAAGAGAAGATACACAAACGACTTAACCTGATTCTTCTTGAAATATACACAACTATCATAACTACTCTTGAAATCATGAATAATCATAAAAGAGTCAAATTTCTTGTACCATTGTATTAGTGACTGTTTCAGGCCATCATAACTACTCCTCTTGAAATCATGAATAGTCATAAAAGAGTCGAATTTCTTGTACCATTGTCTTAGTGACTGTTTTAGGCAATAAAGAGACTTCTTTAACATGCATACAAAGTCTTCTTTTCCTGAAACTATAAAATCCTCTGTTTGATGCATATAAATATCTTCCTCAAGGTCTCCATGTAGAAATGCAGTCTTTACATCTAACTTCTCAAGTTCAAGATCATAAATAGCTACAATACCAAATAATGCACGAATTGAGCTCTGTTTCACAACTGAAGAAAATACATCAGTATAGTCAACACTAGGGATTTGGCTATAACCTTTAGCAACTAATCTTGCTTTATATCTTGCTTTCTCAACTCCTGGGATACCTTCCTTTGTTTTAAATACTCATTTACAATGAACGACTTTCTTACCCTCAGGAAGTTTCACAAGCTCCCATGTACCATTCTTGTGGAGAGACTCAATTTCTCTTGCATTGCAATCATCCACTTACTAGAGTTGTTACCATTTACTGCCTCTAAAAATGTAGATGGCTCCTTACTAAAACCAATGTCTTTAGCAACATTTAAAGCATAAGCAACTAAATCAGCGTCTACATATCTTTGTGGAGGTCTAATTTCTCTTCTAGGTCTATCTTTAGCAATAATATATTGCAATGGTGCTTGTGGAGATGAAGATGTATCACTCCTATGAGGAATCTCTGTAGAAGTGCCACAAGCACTAGAAACATCACATTTATCTGACTTGGAAGATTGTTTTAACTCAAACTCCACTTCTACGTGCGAATATTTCTGAATCTTATTTGAAGACTCTTTTTTAGAAGATTGCTTATTTAACATGAATGATTCATCAAAGATAACATCTTTACTAACAATTACCTTTTTAGTTTTGGGACACCATAACTTATTTCCCTTAACACTATGTTTATAACCTATAAAAATGCATTTCAAAGATTTTGGTTCAAGTTTACTATTATTCAGATGAGCATAAGAACATCCAAAAACCTTTAAATCTGAATAATTGGCTGGAGTATCGAACCACACGTCTCGTGGTGTCATTTTCTGAAGAGATATAGTAGAAGAGCGATTGATAAGATGGCATGCTAAAGCAGCAACTTTAGCCCAAAATGATTTAGGTAAGCCTGCATTTGACAACATACAATGCACTTTTCCCATTAAATTCTGATTCATTCACTCTGCAACTCCATTTCGTTGTGGAGTATGACAAACCATTAAGTGTCAAAGAATTCTCTCAAACTTGCAAAATACATTAAACTCATCAGAATAGAATTCTAAGACATTATCTGTACGAAGACATGTTAATTTGTAGCTTCTATTTATAAAAAGTTAAAATAAACTTATACAAGCTAAAACTAAACACTCTCAATACATACACCAAATAATACAAGCTTGCCCTATATGATCCTCAGGCATTAAACGCTCATTAGATGGTTTTTCCTAAGTTTCTTGCAAAAGGAAAGTAAGCAAATACACTGATCTTCTTCATCTTCATCCGCAGCAAGTAGATGGAGCTTTTCATCGTCCTCAACCTTTGAAATTACACAAAAAAAAGTAAAAAAAAAATAAAAACATCAACAAGATAGATAGTACGACAACATTTCAACAAATGTTTGTATAAATATTTTAAAAAATAAATTCAACATGCATGATAAAACATATACCTCAACACAAATACCACCAACTCGTAAACACAGAGGATGATATGCCACATACCAAGTGTGGATGCATGAGAAATCTTGTCGATGACGTGGACTGAGCACTGGATTACTTCGGACCTGCAAGAGAGGATAAGGTGAGGTGGGGTGGTGATTACCACACTCCGAGGCTCAAGCCAGCAAGGCAGAAGAAATAAGTGAGGGTTTTCTTAAGATCTCGATGCGTACCGTCCGATGTTACTTCGTCTGGTATTTATACTTGAGCGGATGTGATATATTGGTGGTGAATTTCTCCTCGTCAGCCGTGATTTGAGGCTGATTAGAGGCAGAGTGATTGGGAGGAATAAATCTCTCCCTTCACGTCCGGCCAGAAGTCATTTCGGCGATTTTGCCTTATCCTCCTAGATCGTCCCCCTCTTACCATGCTTGGGCGTCATGCTTCACCTTGGTTCATCTCGAGGTGCACTTGTACACATGGCATCACTAGAACCGCCCACGTGTCGTGGTGATTTTTACCCCCATCATCGACCCCCACTTCTCTGCCATGGGCTTGCGGTGGATGTGAAGTAGCATCGGCTCTGCTTGGGGAGAGGAGGTCGGAGATTCCAGTGAGCCAACCCTTTATATTGGTCATCACTCTACCGAGGCCATACTCGATCTTCGGTTGTAACCGTCCCTGGGTGCACGGAGAGTAGTGCCTGTTGGTTGGAGCGACACTTCGATTCACGAGACGGTGGTTATGATTGCACTTGTCAGTCAAGCGGCGCTCTTGCGGCTATAAAAAGGCAGTCTCTCATAGCAATTAGAACACTTACCTCCAAGCTCTTGATTCGTTCTCCCAACTCGACAGTCACTTTTTGGTTAATTCTCCCTTTCCTTCTTTTTCAGTAAAATGTCTTGTGACTTTGGTAGCCTTGGGTTTAGTACTAAGCAAGAGATTATGCCCGTGTCCCCTGAAGCCACCACCTCCGGTCGAGATGAGGGTCCATTACCTTTGCCCTTAATAGCTTATCCCTAGCGATGCCCTTCTAGGCTATCGTTGGGATTGATGGTCAGCCTAAGAGAGATATTCCATCTCGGACAATATAGAGTTTAGGTTGCCCGTCCCTGGTGAGACGTTGGAGAACCCACCACTGGGGTGTGTCACCTTTTACCCTCAGATGTTCACAAGGGGAGTTAGGCTTCCCTTGCACCTTTTTTATCAACTCTTCCTAGCCACAGTTGACCTTGCCCCTGCCCAGCTTACCCCCAACGCATGGGGAACGCTGCTGGGTTGTTACGTACAAGAAAGGTGCTTTGGTGGAACCAAGCTCGACGTCGATCAGGCCTTAAGTGTTTTTTTGTCTCAAAACCCATCCCTGCATTCGAGGTCGTTTTCACAATGCCTCTCGCCTTAGTATTTAATTTAAGGTGGCTGGCCCTACCTCGGTTAAAATTTAAAGGACCAGTAGTTCTTTGTCTAGGGAGAGTGGCTTGCTCTCAAAGCCGACGGAGGTTCAATCTGTGAGGTCTCGGTCGAGTTTGGGGTGCCAAGTGAGTACTTCTCCCTCCAGCTCGATCGGGACATATAAGTAACCTTGTTGACTAATGCTCTTTCCTTTTCTTCTGTAATTTTGCTCGAGAGCTCCGAACCTCTGAACTAGGTTTCCCACCAGGTGGTCTAAGCCGTCGCCACCCTCGATTCTAAGCTTTTTCATAGCAACGTGCTTTTGAGTGAAGAGTGGCTTGTTAAGCTCGGCTTGCACCTCCCCGTCCAAGGTGAGTCTTTATCTTTTGATTTTTGTGTTTACACGTCTCGTGATCTCTTGACCGACTTTTATGTTGCAAAAGACATGTCGGCTGGTTTGTCCTCTTTCCAGTGAAGGCAAAGTGAGAAGCGCGCTCGAGCTACCAACAATGTCGGTCTGTCAAATCAGTGCATTAGGTCCGAGTCCCTGCCTCGGGGGTCAATCATTTCTGCTCCACCGCCAACCATAACCTCTGAAGTTTCGCTTGAGGCAGGTGTCGAGCACTCTGCAGGTGATCCGACCGAGGTCCAAGCTGCTCGGCAAGATGAGGAGGTGACCTCTCGCCCTCCAATTGTGAAGAACTTGTCATCTTACTCCGAGCCTCCAATGCAACCCACAGCGGAAGAGCCGCTAGACTTCAGGGTCCCTTCCTTCCTTCCATCCACGCATCTGACATGAAGGTGAACGTTGGGAGCGTAGTTCGTTCCCTCATTGGATGTGTTTCGGGCAGGATTGCTTCTAATTCCCAACATACCGATTTGTTCTTGAGTCGATCGTGTAACGACGTAGCTCGGATGAGTGGACCTTTATTTGAATACGACTGTAGGGTACCGAGATGGCCCTTCTAACCTTCAAACTTTCGGGCAGCTACTCATATCTGTGTGCTTGAGTGCTGTAGTGGCCAGCGTTGAGCTCAGTGAACAAGCTCAACAAAGCGTGACCGAACAAGCTCGGACTAGGGTAGCTGAAGAAAAGTAGTGCAATATTGAGAAAGATTGTCGCGAGGAGGTGGCAGCGCAGGTAGCCACAGATTCCAAGCTTGAAAGGCCCATCAGGAGGTCGAGTCGCTAAGAGAGCAGCTTGCTGTTCTCAATGAAGCTGAGGTGGCGTGGAAGAACTCCGAGGGGGAGCTGAGAGACTCCATATCCCACGCGACCGAGGAGAAGAAAGCTATAGAAGAGAAGCTCGCGGGCCAAGCTCACCCTCTCAAATGCCTCTCTACTGACTATGGCGTTCAAAGATCATCCCGACACCTGAGAGACGCAGAAGGAATGGGCCATTGGGGGCTTCAACTATACCCTAGATAAGGCCTTGGAGTAGTTTCCAACCTTAGATTTTTTGGCTGTTCGAGAGGCCTATGGTGCTGACTGGGCTTCCGAGGGAGATGTGGGTGCAGCTGCCAATGATGAAGCTCTGCCTCCTCCTGTTGGGGGTGCTTCCAGACAATGTTTACCTAGACCATCTCAGCAACATAATAGTTTATGGTAGATCAGTCTTTTTCCTTTTTGTACTTAGTCCAAACAAACCATTAATGTACTCATTTCCTCTTTGTAATGAAAGGATCTTTTTCTAATTTTTTGATCTTTGTGCAAGCACGGATCTCGTGCCTATATCTTTACTTAGTTTTTTTCTCTCTTTCTTCTTTTTTTCAAACAAAGTATCCAAAGTGAGCTGTGGGTTTTTGCTCGTTCACAGTTGATCTTCCCTCTGAGCTCGAATATAGAGTTCAGCTAGATCATGCCTTTTCTTAGGGAGTGAGCCAAGGCTGTTCTTCATCCTCGGCTCGAATTCCAAGGATTGCCTCAACTATCGTGGGCGTTCGAGGTGGTTGTCCGACCTTTAACTTGAGTTTGAGACTTGCAATCAGCCCGAAGTCTGGGGCGCTTCCCTTGGGATTTGGGATCACCAGTTCTCGAGAATTTTTCCCCTTTCCAAGGGATCCCGCTGCTTTCGAGGGGATTTTGCTCCTTTCTGAGGGGGTTTCAGAGATCCGAGGTGATCTGAGGGGGTCTATATATTGGTTGTTGTTTCTGCCCATTTCCCTCATTCCCTTCAACTTCAATCCATCCAAGGTAGAATGCTTGATTCTGAGGAGCACGATGGGACTTCGTCCCTAACCAAGGGTGGGTCTCCAACTCACATACTGAGTTCGTTTTTGGTGGACTTCTCTAGAAGCTCGGTCATTGAGCAAATGGAGGCTGAGGTGGCTAAAAACGAGGTGATTAAGTCTGACTTGGTGGACCTTATTTTTGCAGAGGAGGTGGAGTTTGAGCACCACCTGGCTGCCCATAAGGCGAACCAGGCTCGTCTCGCTTGGGAGGTGAGACGAGTCGACAGCCTCGACATGGACTTATCCAAGTGGCTTAGTTCTACAGAGATTAAGCAAGAGCTGGTGCGTGGTGGCCGAGCTCCTGTAGAATTTCAGTCTTGTCATGCCACCGTGGGAGAACATTTTCGGTCTGAAGCTGTGGTGCTGAAGGATGTCACGGTAGAGGTGGAATCTCTTTTCGTGGCTTAGTCTTGTCTCGTCAAGAGCAACCGTTATTCGCCCTCCCCTTGAGGAACATTGGCTTCGGTTGGTGGAAGCATTTTGCAGAGGGGTCAGCCTAAGGTGATGAGCTGCTACCTTTCTCCTATCACCGGCCAGGCCGTTAATCTTCTTCTCTGGTTCTTCAAGCTATTTAGGCTAGGGATCTCTTTGTAATAAAGTCAATCTTAAGGCTACTAGATTAAGAATCTCATTATAATAAAGCCGATCTTAAGGCTACTAGATAAGGGATCTCATTTTAATAAAGTCAATCTTAAGACTATTTATCAATAAACTCCTATACATCAATAAAATCGATTGATTATTTTCTCCTTTATTGTTGGTATTTTGTTGGAGAAACATCGTTCTTTTGCCATTTTAACTAACAAAACTAACCAATGTCGTAGGAGGGGCCCCATTTAAGGGAAGCTTGGATATTCTAGGCCAACGTGAATCTTAAATCTCTTCGTTCTAACTTCAGCTCTCCTCTTGCACATTTATTGATAATATCCTCGTAGGTGGTCTGCATTCTAGGGACAAGGCAAAGCTCGTCCGTTCAAGTCTGCCAACACATATGTCCCTTTTTGGCGAAGTTCCTCACCTCATATGGTCCTTCCCAGTTTGGCCCAAAGGCACCATGGTGGTGGAGGACTTTCAAAAATAAATAAATAAAATAAAATAAAAAAGAAAAAGTAATATTAAATTAAAACCAATTTTAATTTAATTTTATTATTTTAATATCATATATTAAAATAATATTATTTTTACACCAAACTCGTTTTTTCAAAAAAATAATTTTTTCGAATATGAATTTTATTCATGTACATAATATTTAAATAGTATCTTCAACTCTCCTTGATCGTTGAAACATTAAATATATCGAATATATTTAATGTTCACTCCTTTAACGAATTTGAACGTTTCAGATTCATTCACTACATTGTTCTAAGGTTTTATCTGATGTGAGCTAGCTGAGGGACCTAATGGACCTATAGATCATGAGCTCCAATGATTCGAGATCTACCAGTTAAACTTTTTAACCTAGTTAACCAACATTCGTTAACAAATGGGTCACTCCACTAAAGCCCGTAGATGCCCTCTCCTCACTATAGATATGTTTTTGTCCATTTGATATAACCATGATCAGTAAGTCGATCGGCTTACAGCTTCATGTTGGGATGCCCTTGAATACACTCAGCTGGAGTGTTTTTGTCAACATTACACCAGAAGATTAAATTCGTGATTAATTGTAAATTGGTAGTCATATCTGGCCAAGAAGACATCCTAGTTTCAAGACCTTCCTCAATGTCATATATTGAAGCAGGCGAAGAGGCTTTTGAATCCTCATTTTAATCTCTTGAGATTGTAAATGTCATAACTCTATATGCAGAAGCCTTAAAAACAAAGTTGAAGCCATGATTCTCAAAATTCTCCATGAAATTAAGCAACAAGAGCTTAGATGAGTTGTTGAAAAAAACTTCATTTCTTTCTGATTCTTAATTGTTTCCAAAAATCAATTCAAACCCGTTGCAGCAACACTGGTGCCGGTCATGCTTCAAAGTGGAACAAAACTGATTGGTTCGAGTTTCTATGAGTCGGAAGAATATGAAAAGATTTAGGTTGGGATAAAAGCCAGGTAAAGAGGATATGATCATGGCACAAGAACATGAGAAGGAAAAACAACGGGCAAGATTAGAGAAGCGTAAACCTGATTATCAAACGACACTGAGCCCCCACCTTTATAACTCTTTCATATTTGCTAGCGTAATTCACCTAGAAGACCAAGATTCTGTAGTCAAAACTATAATAGAAGAGAAAAAGGACGCTAATCCTCTAGTTTACTTGTGCTCATAAGACTTTGAGCTCAACAATTAGAATGTCACATAGCTACCACTATTTATTAATGGGATATTAAAGTAATTGTTCAAGTTTGTTCTAGTGATTATTCTTATAATTTGAGCTTTTTGGGACAACATTTCATTTTATATCAATAAAGAGAATTATTGTTTCGTTCATTTTATCTTTCTTATTTCCACTCTATTACTTTTTGCATTCTCTTAGGCAATTTATTTGTCTATTTTTTCTTTCTTTCTCTTCCTCATCACATCATTTCTCGACTCTTTAAACAGTAATATTGAAGTTGAAAGCATTAATGATCTGAAATATGAATTGGATACTCTTATACATGAGGTTAGGTGGAATAAAGAAATAAATGACAATTAAGACAGTCTCGAACTTACTTCAGAGTTTTTGAGAATTGTTGAGGAAGAAGAGAAAATGATAGGTCCCCACGAAGAGTTAACAGAGACAATCAATTTAGGATCCTCAATGGAGAGCAAAAAGGTTAAAATCGGCACTAACATGTCCCTTGAAAGTAGTAAAAATTTGATAAAGTTCTTCATGAATACATCAATGTTTTCGCTTGGTCTTATCAAGACGTGCCAGGGTTAAATATAGATATTATAGTCCATCACTCGCCACTTAAGCCCGGATGCAAGCCAATATGACAAAAAATTACACAAAATGAAGCCTGACATTCTAATTAAGATAAAAGATTTTGAAACCATATTGACGCAGAATTCTAGACAGTAGCTAATTATCCTGAATGGGTAGCAAACATCGTCCTAGTACCTAAGAAAAATGGACAATTTAGCATGTGTGTGGATTATAGAGATTTGAATTGAGAAGGTTGTATAGACAATTTCTCACTTCTTCATATTGATGTGCTAGTTGATAATACTATTGGTTTTTCCATTTTTTCCCCCATGGATGGGTTTTCAAATATAACCAAATTGAGATGACAGGTGAAAATCAAGAAAAGAGTACATTTATCACATTATGGGGAACTTTTTGTTATAAGGTCATGTCGTTTGGAATAAAAAAACGCTAGAGCAACCTATTAGTGTTCCATGGCCACTCTTTTCCATTACCTATGAAGGATTAAATAACATGCATGCTCAGCGGAATGGATCAAATTGCACTCTAACTTGCTAAATTAAAAGGATAAACATGCATAATATAAGAGGGAAAACAGAGAAATAAGGAAACTAACCTTTGATGCTCAAGTTCTTCCTCGACTCTCTACAATTTTGATCACGAACGGATGCTGGATCACCACGAGAGTCTTCTTGATTATTCTCCAGCCTTAGAACGGATTGTGGGATCCAATTTGAGGTGAAATTAAGGGAGAATGAGATTGAAGAAGAATGTTCTAACACTTAGAACACTACTATTTTGGAAACCAAAAATAATGAATAAATTTCATTTAAATATTGTTTTCAACTTTTCTTGTATGTTTAATTCGTAATTAAATGTTGAGAAGTTAAATATATCGAATATATTTAATGCTCACTCCGTTAATCTAATTTAAACATTGCAAATCCATTCACCACACTGTTCTAAGGTTTTATCCAATGTGAGCTAGCCGAGTGACCTAATGGACCTATCGATCATGAGCTCTAATGATCCGAGATTAAATGGTTAAATTCTTTAACCTAGCTAAGCAACATTTATTAACTAACGGGTCACTCCACTAAAGCTCGTAGCTGCACTCTCCTCACTATAGATATATTTCTATCTATTTGATATAACCATGATTAGTAAGTCCACCCTTCACAGGTTGTTCGTAATTTCAGCTAGGTCAAAAATATTGTTTTATCCCTGGATTACTTCTTGCTTCATAAATACCACTGACATTCTAATGAACAATTGGTTTGGGGTCCTACCACCAAACCAAGTCCCTCTCGGGCCAATGAGAGGGCGGGGCCCCTTGTTTAAGACCTAGAATTAGTACGTAAGGGAACAACCTCTCTACTATCCCTAAAGTCGGGTAGGAGTGAATTTCATCTTGCACGACCATGCCCCAACAATCTACATGGTCTTACTCCTGAAATGGGAGGCTTATTGAGCAGGTGATGATGAGCTTCTCTCACCCATGCAATTCTAAGAATAATCTTGAATAAACAGAGTTCATAGTTAGATTAGGATTAAGATTGAGTTACGTAGGTCATCAATTATGAAATAAGTTAGTGTTTATCAGTAAACGGTGTTATAAAGAAACAATGACTATTTCGTGGTCCGGCCTTATGCAAACTCTTTGCATAGCACACCCCCACTCACATATCTCCACATGAACTATTCAGGATCACATCGTTTGTATCATATACAAAGTGGGGCGCGTCTTATAGAGTCCCCAGGATAAGGTATCCAACCTAATCCTTATCCTATAGACTATTTTGGCTCTTGACTTGAATTTGATCCATTATTATGTCTCCACATAAAGTTAGTATTCATATTATACCCATGAGTTCTTAGTTTATTGGATTTATAGAGTTATACTTAACACTTTACTTATTCAATAACAAATTTACTGAATAACTTCAATAACCACTTTATTGATAATAGAATATGTTCATAACATTTACATACCATGATTTTTAGGACATAAAACCCAACAACCTAACGCATAAAGAAATTGAAGTTTGCGTGGATGATATGATTTCTAAATCAAACCAGGGGGAAGAGCATCTAACCATTCTCTAAAAATTATTTCATCGTTCGAGAAAATTTAAATTGAAACTTAATCCAAACAAAAGTATATTTGGAGCAACCTCTTAGAAGTTGTGAGGCTTTGTTGTAAGTCAGGATGGGATAAAGTTGATCTTGATAAAGTCAAAGCAATCTGAGAAATGCAGCCACCGCATACCCAAAAGGAAGTTACAGGAGGTTTTTGGAAGATTGAACTACATTACTAGGTTCATATCATATCTTGCAGCAACATGTGAACCAATTTTCAAGTTACTTCGTAAGAAGGATGTAGGAATATGGATGACGGCTGTCAAAGAGTATTTGAAAAGATCAAACAATACCTATAAAATTTTTCTGTACTCGTGCTCCAACTCCAGGTCGCCCGCTCATTTTGTATCTCAATATGATAGAACGTTCAATAAGGTGTGTACTGGGGCAACATGATGAAGCTAGTAGAAGAGAACAAGCTATCTACTATGTGAGCAAAAAGTTTACAAGTTGTGAAACTAGATATGCTTTGCTAAAAACAACATGTTATGCTCTCGCATTAGCTACACAGCTTAAGACAATACAAATTATACTACACGACATGGCTCATCTTAAAAATGGATCCTATCAAATACATCTTTCAAAAATTGTCTCTTTCAGGCCGAATTGCAAGATGGAAAGTTCTTTTATCTGAGTATGATATCATATATGTCACTCGAAAGTCGATAAAAGGAAGTGCATTTGCCGATTATTTGGCTGAACATCCTATAGATGACTATGAACCAATGAAGTTTGATTTTTTTGACTAATTCATCTCTACCATTGTAACAGAATATAGACCCTTAAACTCAAAGTTATGGACCATGTTGTTTGACAGGGCTTCTAATGCGTTGGGTCATGGAATAAAGGCAATATTGATATCACTAGAAGGAAAGCTATTCCCTCTTACTGCCAAGTTGTGCTTTGATTGTACTCATAATATGGCTGAATATGAAGCATGTTCCATGAGTATCCACACATCATTCGATAAGAAGATTAAAAACTTCTAGTTTTAGGAGAATTTTTAGTGTGATTCATCAGCTAAAAGGAGAATGGGAAACAAGAGACACCATGTTATTGCCTTACAAAAAGCTTATCATAGAACTCTCTCAAAAGTTCGATTAAATCAATTTCGATTACTTAAGAAGAGAAAATGACCAGATTGCAGATGCTTTAGCCATGATGGCGGTCTTGTTCAGCTTAGATCTCAATCAGGAAATTCAACATATAAAGATTGAGAAGCAAGATACCCCAGCTTTATGTATGAATGTGGAAACAGAATTGACAACCAACCTTGGTATCATGATATCAAGCAATATATAAAATTCAAGGAATGCCTCAGAAATAACAAATGCACGCTAAGAAAGTTGATACTGAAATTCTTCTTAAACAAGGAGATATTGTACAAAAGAAATCATGACATGGTGCCTCTGAGATGTGTGGATACCAAAATGAAACTAACCAAATTATGAAAGAAATTCATGAAGGAATTTGTGGCACTCACGCAATTGGGCACATGATGGCTAGACAAGTATTGAGGGCTAGTTACTATTGGTTGACCATGAAGGCAGATTGTATCAAATATCCCAAAGAGTGTCATAAATGCCAAATTTATACAGACATGGCTCATGTTTCTTCATCCTATTTACATGTTATGACAGCTACTTGGTCGTTCTCCATGTGGGGAATCGATGTTATAGGACCCATTGATCTTAAGGCCTCAAATGGACATCGATTTTTCTTGGTGGCCACAAATTATTTTACCAAGTGGGTAGAAGGAACTTCTTATCGTGAAGTAACTAAAGAAGTTGTGATTAAATTCATCAAGAAGGAGATCATATGTCGCTACGGTCTCCATGATACTATAATTTTTTATAATGCGAGAAGTTTGAATAATAAGCTGATAAATAAGCTATGCAAGCAATTTAAGATCAATGATCTAAACTCGACCTCGTATAGGCCAAAGATGAATCGAGTAGTGGAAGCTACCAATAAAAACATAGAGAGGATTGTGGAAAAGATGACTGTAACATACAAAGATTTGCATGAAATGTTTCTCTTTGCATTGCATGTATACCACACATCTCTTCGCACGTCAACTGGGGCAACACCATTTTCATTAGTTTATGGCATGAAATTAGTTCTCCCAATTGAAGTAGAAATCCCATCCTTGAGAGTCCTCATGGAAACCAAGTTAGAAGAAGTCGAATGGGTCCAGAATCACTACGAACAACTTAAATTCGTAGAAGAAAAGGAAAAGACAGCATTTGTAGAGGTCAACTCTATCAGAGAAGAATGATGATGGCTTACGATAAAACGGTGTGTCCGAGAATATTCAGAGAATGAGATCTAGTCTTAAAACAAATTCGTCCATTTCAAAAGGATCACTGCAGCCAGTGGACCCCAAATTATGATGGACCATTCGCGGTCAAGAAGGCTTTCTCTTGAGGAGCTCTAATCTTGACCTATATTGTAATGACATGACCTTTACATAACAAGGTCCGATTGCTACAACATGCATACCTAGACTTTTCTATAGTTTTGGTCAAAAAATTTAAAAAGAACACATATAAACTTTTATTAATCAAGTAGTAAAGACTTTACAAGAGTTTCTTTTACAAAATACCAAGATCCATAAAATGTTAGCGTAGTGGAACAAAATGCATATATGACCAAAAAAATGAGTTTGACGGTTGGGCCCTTGAGTGACATCTAGTCATGCCACCTTCACTATGTCTTTACCTACAAAGTCTGTAAAATATGATGAGTATATAATATACATAGTAAGTAACTCTCACCTCATGTAGTGTCCTTTCATTGGTGATACCTTTAGAAATACATGATCTCTCACTTTGAATTCTAGCTGCTTCCGGCGATGATCTGCATAACTCTTCTGTCTGCTTTGAGCCATTCTCATTCTTTCCCGAATTAACTTAACTACTTCTGTTGTTTGTTGCACCAATTCAGGTCCAAGTAGTTTTCGTTCCCCTACTTCATCCCAATGTACAGGGGATCTGCACTTCTTCCCATATAGAGCTTCGAAGGGAGCCATACCAATGGTAGCCTGATGACTGTTATTATAAGCAAACTCTATAAGGTGTAGGTGCGAATCCCACGCTCCAGGAAAATCTAAAGCACATGCCCTTAACATCTAGGATCTGATTAACTCCTTCTGTTTGGCCATCAGTTTGCTGGTGGAAAGCCGTGCTGAAATTTAGCTGTGTGCCCATCGCTTTCTGAAGACTCTTCCAAAATTTGGAGACAAAACAAGTATCTCAATCTGAAACAATTGACACTGGGACTCCATGCAACTGAGTAATCTCTTTTAAGTACATTTGAGCTAGTACTTTTGTAGTATGAGTGGTCTTGCAGGGTAGGAAATGGGCCGACTTGGTGAGTTGATCCACAATTACCCAGATCATGTTGTGGCCTTTAATAGTTCTTGGGAGTCCTGGGATGAAATCCATGGTGATATGCTTCCATTTCCATTCTGGAATATTTAGTGGTTGGTTGTCTTAGTGCTTTTACCTATTGACAAACCAAGCATTTACTTACATAGTCGGCTATGTCCTTTTTCATGTTACGCCACCAGTAATGTGCTCTTAAGTCTTGGTACATCTTAGTACTCCCAAGATGTATTGAAAAGCATGACTCGTGAGCCTCCTTCAGTAGTTCTTGCTTAATTTCTTCATCTTCTGGTACACATAGTCGCCCATGGAAGAGCAATACGGAGTCAAGGGCTATGAAGAATTCACTGGTTCCTCCATTCTTTGACTGTAGCTGTTTCTTTAGGTATTCGTCTGTTTACTGTGCTTCAATTATCTTTTTCCTTAAGGAAGGACTTGCAGTTAACTGCGCTATCCGAGCTTTGATGGTTCCTGGTATTAGTGAGATCTCGGCTCTTTCAAGGTCATCCATTATGTGTTTGGAGATGGTAATTAGAGCTGCCGTGTGAGCTGACTTTCGGCTTAGAGCATCAGGCACAACGTTAGCTTTTCTTAGATGATAGAGGATCTCACAGTAGTAGTCTTTGACCAATTCTAGCCATCTTTGTTTTCTCATATTTAACTTCTTATGGGTAAAGAAGTATTTAAGGCTTTTATGATCTGTATAAATCTGGATCTTTTCCCCGTATAAGTAATGTCTCTATATCTTTAAAGCAAAGACTACAACTGCTAATTCCAAGTCATGGATAGGATAATTTTGTTAATAAGGTTTAAGTTGTCCTGAAGCATATGCTATTACCTTACCATGCTGCATCAAGACACAACCAAGACCCTTTGTGGATGCTTCACTGTAGATAATTAATCCCCCTAATCCGTCAGGTATAGCGAGAATGGGAGCTATGGTCAACCTTTCCTTTAATCCTGGAAGCTTTGTTCACATGCTAGGTTACAAACAAAAGGATTATTCTCCTTGGTGAGGTTAGTTAAGGGTAAGGCTATACTTGAAAAATTCTTCACAAATCGTCTATAATATCCTACTAATCCAA
>JAOANK020075105.1:0-13014 GCA_026257165.2 Telfairia occidentalis
CCAAAGCTCAATTTCTATAGAATTCAAGAAATAAAAGCCTCAAAGCATACATTTTAAGACACAAAACTCCTAAATTAAAAGCTATAGAATAACACTTTTTGAGTGCTATCAACTATCCCAAACTTAGAGTTTTACTAGTCCCGAGCAAAATTAAAACATAAACACACATAGAAAGAAAACTAAAGCATGCATGCACATGGCTCTAATCTCAATGCTCTAAAAGAAATATAGGCATGATCATAAAAACTTTCAAACACATTCATCATTGAGAGATTTCAAGGCCAATTCCTTTCATCCCTCATGTGTGTGTGTGCAAGCCCTACTCTTTTTAGTTCTTATAAACCTAGAATGTGTTGAAAAGAGCCTCTCTAGATTATCCTCTTCTTCATACTATGGTACTATCAGACTCAAAATCTACAACTAAGAGAGTTGTTATTCTATTTTTTTTTTTTCACTTTTCTCTTTTTCTTTTCTTTTCTTTTTTCTAGGAGATGAGTTCTTTTCAAGATGCATTATCTTCATTGTGGATCTTCATTATGGCTTACCCCCACTTCCTAGGTGCTGAGTATCCAACTACGTGGAATACATCTATCAAGGTGCCTAAGCTTACTCACTTTCTTTTTGCATATTCAGCAATCGCAACCGATTACTAATGCCCGAAGAAAGGAGGAGTAATCCTCTCCAGATATTTCTTTACAGCTCACAGACTATAGATAGGCATGGAAATCATTTAATTCACACCACGACCTTCCAAGGATATCGAGATGAATGTTCTACAAAAAACACTTCTAAGCCTTCAAGACCTTAAACAAGAGGACTACGTGCTCAAATAGAAAGAATTTCAAGAAGGATTTAAAATAATCCAACTAAGAATGATGTTATCTCATTTCCACAATTACACACAACACTTCAATTAGAGCACATCATCAATTCTCCACATCCATAACATGCATAGACAAGCTCCGCAATATTCATCACACAATTCAAAACTCCATGATTTATTCAAGAAAAAATTAAATTTAGGCTCAAAATTAGCATGCAAACTCAAATAACTCAATCATTTCAGCACAACATGCAAGTCAAAGTACTCTGTACACCCATCCCCAACTTAGAAATATACATTGTCCTCAATGTATGAAAAAGAAGACAACATAGTCAGAGAGTAAATAAGACTGGTCTGGAATGAGGTGGTCCATGAATTCTACAACCATGTGGACAAGTACGAACTGACTATGATGGGTTCCTAAAAATAAATGGAGACAATCTTGAGATTACGATGCAAAATAACAGAAAACAAATTAACTTAACCAAAGAACAGAAAACAAAGAAAGAGCATGGGTTGCCTCCCATGAAGCGTTTGCTTTAACGTCCTAGCTAGACGGGACACTCATCATGTAGGCTCCTCCAAAGGTATGTCCTCCATGTCTAGCTCATCTTCAAGGTGGTAGTGCGTCACCTTTTCATATTTTACATTTATTATCTATCCATCACTGGCGAGCAACTCCATGGTACCTCTAGGAAGTACCTTTCTTATAACAAATGGGCCTGACTATCCTAGTTTTCACCATCTTGGGAACTAGTGCACATGTGCCTTGTAGACCATGACCGTTTGGCTGGGTAAGAAAGACTCTATCATCTTAGCATGATGTGTAGTAGTCTTAACCTTACCTAGCTTAATTTCTTGTTTATAAGCATGCAATGAGAACAAAGGTTTATGAATGTCATTACTATCATGCTTGTTAATTTCTCAGAAGTACAGACAGTATTATCATTCACCAAACTTAAACTATCACAAATGAGATTCAACATGGTTTTCCTAATATGCTCAGCAGAAACATCCAAATTTTCAAATTTAGGAGCAAGGGTGGGGTCATCAACAACATCTACTTTATGGAAAATAGTTACCTTATTGGTGCTCTTTGATGATTTATAGATGTTGAAACTTACCTCATCGTTGTCAACTCTCAAAGTAAGTCTACCTTGTTGGACGTCAATGAGGGCCCTCCTGGTGGCTAAAAACGGTCGTCTTATAATGATTGACACCTCTGCATCTTCCTCTATGTCCCACGCTACGAAGTCTGCAGGATGGATAAACTTACCAACCTGGACTAGTACATCCTCTACAATGCACCGTGGATGTGTGATCAATCGAACAACCAAATGTAGAGATATTGCGTGGGTTGGACCTCACCTATGTTCAATTTCCTATATACAAGCAAAGACATAAGATTAATAAAGGCATTGAAATCAATTAAAGCACAGTCTATTTCTAAGCTACCAATAGTGTAGGGAACAACAAAACTCCCTAGATCTTTTAGTTTATGAGGTGGCTTCCTCTGCAGAATTGCACTGCATTCTTTTGTTAGGCTAACCCTCTCAAAATTTTCAAATTCCTTCTTCTTGAAAAGCATCTCCTTCATGAACTTTACATAGTTTGGCATCTGCTCAAGTGCATTAGTGAAGGGGATATTAATATGCAACTTCATAAAAATTTCCATGAATTTAGAAAATTGGTCATTTAAGTTCTTTTTTAAAAAACGGTGAGGGTAAGGGAGAGTATTATAATTGACAGGGACAAAGTCGAAACAATTCCCTAAATTTGATGGTGCAGACTTCTCTTTCTTTCTCTCCTCAGCTTTGATCTCTTCTTCCTTCTTCTTTTTCTCAGCATCAACATTCTCTTGCTCTTTTCCTCCAGTTTACTTAGCCATTTCCTTTTTTTCAGACTCTGCTAATTACTTGCCACTCCTCAACATGATGACTTTGCAATGTTTCCTAGGATTCACCTCGGTATCGCTTGGGAACTTACCCTTCTGCATGGAGTTGAGGGTGCTAGCAATTTGGCTCGCCTAAACTTCTATATTCTTAATAGACTTGTCGTGGCTACTCACTATCTCTTCCAACTTATTTGTCTTATTTTGTGACTTAGTGATGAGCATTGTGAGCAAGTCTTCCATGGATGATTTCTTTCAGGCTGCATATTGGATGATGATGCATATCATGTCTGACCCTGCAAAACATTCCTATTGTTAGAGTATTGAAAGTTCTCTTGGTTATGCATACCTGAGGAGTAGTGGTTAGGCATATGAGTTTGTTGTTGGCCTCCTTGGAATCCATAATTCTTGTTGACATAGCTGACTTGCTCCAGTCAGGAACTCTCCCCATCAGATATGAGTTGCAGGCCACCATTGTTGGAATGGACTGAGTATTTCCTAGTTTGGCAAAATTATTGAGAGCATTAGTCAGTGTTGCAAGCTGAGCTTTTAGAGAATTTACCTCATCTAGTTCATACATCCCTACAGCTTTTTGAGTTGACCTCTCTAATGGCCAGTTATAACTGGTGGTGGCCATGTCTTACAGCAAGGCTAGAGCAACTTCAGTTGTCTTAGAGAAAATGCATCCCCTTGCAGCTGCATCAACAATGGATTTAGTGGTGCTTGATAAGCCGTTAAAAAACAAATAAACTTGTAACCAATCAAGGTAGCCATGTTAGGGCATTTTCTAAGCAACTCATTGTAATGTTCTCAAGCCTTGCATAGCTACTCGCCTTAGACTGTCTGAAGGTGCCAGTCTCAGACTTCAATCTCTGCATCTTCGCTGGAGGGAAGAATTTATTCAAGAAAGCTTGAGCTAGCTCATCCCAAGTGGTGACACTTTTTTATGCTAGTGATTCTAACCAATCCTTTGCTTTATCCTGTACAAAAAAAGGAAACATGCGTAAGCGCAAAGCATTGGATGAAACACCATTAATTTTTACCGTGCCACAGATTTCCAAGAATGATTGGATATGTTTATGAGAGTCCTCTGAATGGGGGCTACTGAAAGCATTCTCTCTTGCCATCTAAATGAGACCAGGCTTCAGCTCAAATTGATTAACATTTATTGGTGCATGGGCAATCCCAAGCTGAGCTAGATTGTATGCTAAAAATAGTCTCTAATCGCCCTTGGGTCCCCTTGTTTCTCAGCCATCATGGGGCTCGATCATGTTCTCTCTCAGGCGCCTTCTAAAAATCTTGTCAATTTTAGGGTCAAATAGAACAAGATAAGCCATTCTACTTCTTCGCATGCACTAAAAATCAAAGAAGAAAAATAAAGTAAAATACACCCCAAAGTAAAGTCTAGTAAAATTTCCTCAATAATAAAAGTATTAATTATATCGATTCTCAGCAACGACGTCAAAAACTTGATCGTACCCGGCTATGCATTGGCGCAAGCGCACGAGTCAATCGTAGTATAATAAAACGGTCATAAGACCGAGTATCATCATCTGGAGATTGGTTAATTACTTCTCATAGTTATCTAGTGAAATTCGTTTAATTTTACTTAGAGAAAATGAAACTTGAGGTGATTTAACGGAATAAAGAATTCAAAACAAGCTTGAGAACGATTAAGGTATAAAATTTGAGGTGAAGGGAGTTCTAGGGGTGTCGACTTCACTAATGGATTGAATCAAATGTACAAACAACTCAAAGATTTATTTATTGACCATAAGTCTCGGAGTCTTAATTCGGGTTTCCTATTTTTAGCGTAACCAACCCTCACACTTAATTCTACAATTAACCTATCGGTCTAATTGATAAGAGAAAGTTAGGCATTAACGACTCTTCTTAAACGACCTCTGATCGCACCCAACAAAGCGTCACCGCAAGTGTACGACTTAATTGTAGTAATACGGCCTAGAAGACTGAGTATCATCCTCAGGGAATCATGATTTCAAATTTTCTTAATTATCAATTAATTCTTTTGATCTTATCTAGGGCTCACAAGGTCATGCAACGATACAAAAATTAAAAGCAATAAGAAATACTTCTTAACGGTGGATTAAATCAAGGGAATACCGATTCAAGGACGTTGGGGTATTTAGCAACCCAGTTAAACCATCAAACTACTACCAGAATGCATTTTCTTTCCTTTTTCGCCTAAGTGTAGAATTTCATTAGTTTGGGTTTCTTCTCTCGAGCTCAACCACTCTCAATTATCTATCCAAACTCAATTTCTTGCAATTAGAACAAACAATTGGAAAACAATTTATTCATCGTCCACTCACATTCTCCTACCACTCTTGTGCATAAAAGAGCATATGTTTAATTCTCAAGGCCTAATTTATTACCCTGTCTCTTGAGCAAGACAATAAATTCAAGAACTTAACAATTAATGGCCATTTAAATGAAGGACAATAAAGCTGGAAATTAACAGGTAATCAAGGATTTAATGCATTCCAATAATAAATCAACACATTTAATGGGTCTTTAAGTACCAACACCGTAAAATCAAGCTAATTAGCTACATTACATTATAGCATTCAGCCTAGAAATTCTACAGAGAAAATAAAGAAACTGAAATGGAGAAGGAAGAGAAGACTCTCGAGTGAAATCTACATCGTTTCCACCATGGGCATGCTTTTTGAGGTGTCAAAACCCAATCTCGAGCACCCCGAGACCTCTCAAACACTCTAGAACAGTGTTCCTTAAAATTCTTGTCGATGTCTCTCGAAAATTGCACCAGAAAATCGAGCCCCCACCCTAAATGCAAAAAGATGCATTTCTACTGTACTGCCGACAACGTCTCGACGCTGGCCTGAATCGACTTAGCCAGCAGTCAAAATTTGGCAACGTCGAGTGGGACAGATGCGCACGACATTGAGCAAGGTCATGGGTGAGTTGAGCGCATGGGGATGTGCACCATATGGGCATGGCACACGCACGGATGTGCAAAGGGTTGCGCGGTGTTGAGCTCGAATACACGCGCAATGGGCGTGCAAGGCTGGTGTGCATGAGTTTTGTTCTATAGCATCGAGATGCCCTCGAACAGCGTCTCGATGTTGATCACTTCCAGTGCACGTTTTTGCAGATTTGGGTGTTGAGACGCCCAATGCTGGCATCTCAACGCTCCCCCTCGGGTCAACACTAATTTGGGCCTCGTTTTTTTATCTCTTGGCGGTTTTTGCTCATCTTTGGCTCGTTTTTCAACCTGAACGGATCTAAATCCATATTATTTCCTCGTGCTGCTTGGTTCTTACAAATTCAATAATAAAGGCATCAAAGTACATTTGAAATCCCACAAAATCCCTAATATTTAGGCATTAAAATAGCAGTGCTATCAACCTATATCATTCACAAATCACTTTCAAGCATAAGCGAATTTAGTTGGACAATTTTTATCTAGTTTAGAACTCCAAATTCTAGCAAGTAATAAACCATAAATCAATTTAGTTTGTGATCAAGCAACTAAAACCATTGGGCATAAATTGCTCAAATGAAATTGCATAATAAATCAATCCAAAAGTAAAAAAACACTAGATTAATGATCCATAAGCTAGTCTAATCCCTAAAACAAATGGGTTTAACTACTCATAATATTTTGTATATAGTAACCCAATAAAATCATTGTTCAAAAGAAAGGACGAGAAAAAGAAGACTTCTAGATCAATTCTTCTCTATTTCCAACTCCGAATCGCTTCCCGAGCACTTGGCTTTCACCCACAAACTCAAGAAATCCTCCTCTTAGCTCCCAGCATGAATTTCTAGCAAAGCAATCGCTTTTCTCTCAAAAATTGGTCCCCAAAATGGTCTTTCTCAAACCCTAGAGCGAAAAAGATCATTATATTTTGCATCACGACAACATTAAGACGCTAAAAACAGCGTCTTAACGCTGCACCTAGAAATTAACAAACATGGCTATGCTTTTCTATAGCATTCAGACATTGTATTGCAGTGTTTAAATGCTACTCTGCTCCAGATTTGCATATGCATTCTTTTGGCCCCTCAACGCCATGTGGTAACGTTGAGACGCTACCCCCTCAAGTCTAAGCACTAAATTGGCTCATTTCTTCATGCCTTAGCTGGATTTTTCACCTCTTTGGCTAATTTTTTTATCCGAACACTCCAATTCATTAATTTCTTCTCTAAAGCTCAGTTCCTGTAGAATTCAAAATATAAAATCCTCAAAGCATACATTTTAACACACAAAACTTCTAAATTATAAGCTATAGAATAACACATTTTGAGTGTTATCACGCTTCGTTGAGGGTGAGATGAAATGCCTGGCACCAGATGGCATCTGGGATGTTGTGCAGCTTCATGAATGAAATGTAGGTCTCCACGTCTCGATTGAGTCTCCGATGCCATCATATGGTTTAATGGTCGGGTGCTTGAACTTCTCTGAGACCTCGACAACCATGATCTCGGCGGTGAATGGTGAACTGACCCAAACAAGGTGATTCATTTTTTTGACATCTGGGGCTCTGCTACTCTCTTTGAGGTCCTCGAGCTTTCTCTTTAGCACTCCTACCATATCAAACTGGAGCTTGTCCATTTCTAATCTCCAGGTAGAGGCTGTGGAGACCTCTTCACTAGGCTGGTATCTGATAGACTTGCTTGCGACCTTCAAATTCAGCACCTTGTGCAGGTTGTGAGGTTGGGTGCTGAGCTGCAGCCTGTTCTTATCTGGGACTTCTTAGGTTGGTAGACGGAGTGGCACTCATCAACTAGTTTGGCTTTGCCTTTGCCATGTGTGATCTCGCTCTGTTCGACGCCCTTCCCTTTAGTCGGGTCCCTAATTAGGGAGGGGCCTGTAGCTGCTTCTTTCAAGGGGGCCCGACGACCTTCAACATTTGGGCATTTGGAGCATTTGGTTCTGCATCTCCTGCATCTAGGCTTGTAGGATGACTAATTGATCAGTGCTAGCAACAATGCTAGTACTACCTCATCTGTTGGAGCTTCCTTCTCGTCCCCAACCACCATGCCGAGTTGGGGGCGACCGCGATGCTTCTAGGATGGCGGTTCCCAGGGCTTCTAGGCGAGTGGTTTAGACATAACCTGACTTGTTTATAAATATATGTCGCTTGTAAGAGAGGATATACTATGAATACTTGTTTGCAAAAAGAACCTTTTAGTCCTAGAAAATGTTGCAGCATAGTATCGCTTCACATGACAGAATGTTATTAACTACCCATTTTTCGTATTATTAGTTTTTAGTACTTGTGTCTATCGTATCTTCGATGTTGGCAACCCTGAAACCAATTGATTTTAATCCTCTCCCATACCTTCTTGCATCAACACCATAGTATCTGTGTAAACATTTATTGGAATGAATTGCATTGAACACGAAAACTTAACCTAAATTAACTAATTCCTTGTGCATCGATATCCTGGAATACTACAAAATTACTTGTATGATTGCTTATACTGAAGCATGATTTGTCTTCATTTCCAGCATTACTTTTCATAAATGAGCTACTATTTCATCACTATTTAGATGACAAGAGTTTTTGGTATCGTTGCTGGAAAAGCTAGTGATTAATTTAGACTTAGTTTCATTTCTCTGCAATTCTTTTCATCAAAGATATTTTCAGTGCTGATAACCCTTTATCTTTTATTAGTCTGATCAATACTTTGTTGCCTATGCCGTGAGATTTCTTTCTATATGAACGAGGACGGTGCACCATTGGTATTTGATCCAGAGATAGAGAGAACCTTACATCAGAAAAGAAGAGTAAACAGACAAGCCAAGGATTAGCCGCAGCTCAAGATTTCACGCTCCGATTTTGGACCCATCAACACACATCCATCAAAACCCTGTGCAAGATGCTGGAGATGGACGAAGAGTAGTCCAACAACAACATATGGAGCAACATAACCCATTATTGTTAGCAGATGACCGCGACAAAGCAATAAGAGAATATGCAGCTCTAATATTCAATGATTTTAACCCAATTATAATTACAAGGCTGAATGGTGCTCCAATATTTGAACTCAAACTTGTCATATTTCAAATATTGCAAACTAACAGACAGTTTGGAGGATCAAAGTTGGACAATCATTTCTTTCTTTATGCAATTCTTTTAGAATCCTAGGATGGAAAGAAGAAACATCTAGATGACGCTATTTCCTTATTCCTTGAGGGATCGTGAGAAAGTCTGGTTAAACTCTCTCCCACTAGGTTTTATTACTAGTTGGATCAATCTTATTGAGAAATTTTTGCTGAAATACTTTATGTTTCACCAGCTAGAAAATGAGTTAGTCAATGAAACTTGGGAATGATATAAGACACTATTAAAGAATTGTCCTCATCACAATCTGCCTAGTTGTGTGCAAATTGAAAATTTCTACCGTGGATTAATACCCAACTCTCAATTAGTCCTCCATGAGTCAGCTAATGCGATCCTACTATAGAAAACCTGTAATGAAGCAGTCAATATTCTAGAAAGAATATCCAGAACAATTTGCAATGGACGAACGAGAGAAAGAATGGTCAGAGGAAGAGAACATGAGGAAAGATTGAAATGGATGCTATTACAACATTGAGTGCGCAAGTAGCAGTCATGGCGAATATGTTAAAAAGCATGAATGTAACTGCAACTCAACCAATCAAGGCAGTTCAAGGATCCACAGAGGTTAGTTGTGTGTTCTGCGAAGAGGCTCATCTTTTCGAAGACTGCCCACCAAACCCAACATCAGTATACTATGTTGGGTAAAACAACCAAGGATGTAATAATTCTTATTTGAACACATATAATCCAGGATAGAGACAACACCCAAATTTCTCTTGGGGTGGTCAACAAGCAATAGTAATGCGCCAGCATTGCGATCGCAATTCCCAAAAGGATTTATGGGTTAGGTAGTTCAACAAAATACAATAACGAATAGAGTCCAACCGATACAACAGAATCTACAATCGAATAATTTGGAGAATTTCATGAAGGAATACATAATGAGAAATGACTCGTTGATGTAGAGTCGAGTAGCAACGTTGAAAAATCTGGAAGTACAAGTAGAACAATTAGCAACGAAGATTCGCAACAGACCTGCTGGAACGCTGTCAAGCATAACAAAAGTACCCAAGAGTAATGGAAAAGAGCAATACAAGGCCATTACCTTTAGAAGCGAAAAGAAGTTAGTGCCTGAGAATAAAAATGTGGTACCAAGTAAGGAAAAGCGTAGGGTTATGACATAAGAAGATAATAAAGAAAAATAAAAAGATGTGGTAAAGAATACATACAATAGAAGCTACGAGAATGCTACAGCAAAACAAAAGACAGAAGCAGAAGAACTACCTAAAGTTCTTCTGCCACCACCCTTTTCACAGAGATTAAGGAAGAAAAATGATGAAACGCAGTTTAAAATTTTCGTGAACATATTGAAGCACCTGCATATCAATATTACATTAGTAAAGCATTAGAGCAGATGCCTAGTTGTGTCAAATTCTTGAAGATTAAGAGAGTTTGAAATGGTGGCATTAACAGATGAATGCGGTGTCATCCTATCAAGCAAGATACCATAAAAAAATGAAAGACCCGGAAGTTTCACAATCCCATGCTCTATTGGAGATTAGTGTGTGGGCAAAGCATTGTGTGACTTAGAAGCAAGCATTAATCTAATGCCCTTATCTGTCTTTAGATAATTGGGAATAGGTGAAGCGAGACCAACATGCAACTTGCTGATCGCTCCATGATGAATCCGAAAGGAAAAATTGAGGACGTGATGGTTAAAGTGGATAGCTTTATTTTTCCAACTGATTTGATCATATTAGACTATGAAGCGGATCGCGAGGTCCCTATCATCTTAGGAAAACCATTTATGGCAACCAAAAGACTATTGATCGATGTGCAGAAGGGAATTCTAACAATGATAGTCAATGATTAGGAGGTCACTTTCAATGTATTCAATGTCTTTTGGAAGAATGTTCTATGTTGCTAGAGAAGGAGGATCTGTAGAACATTAATGTGATTCAGGAAGATCAAGAAAATGATAGTGAAGATAAAAAGGAAACCAACACGAAATAGTTATGTGGTATCTTTGTGACAACATCAAGCGAAGAGAAAAATGGCAGCCGAATGACATAAGCTTTAGATTTGTCTAAGAAGGGTCAACCAATGGAATCATCCTTTGAAGAAGCTCCAACTTTGGAAAAGAAACATTTACCTCCCATTCTTAAATATGCATATTTGAAAAATGACAACAAGCTTCCAATCATCATTTCATCAAAGTTATGCACTATATATGAATTGTCTTTATTGTAGATACTTAGAAAGCATCGAAGAGCAATTGGATGGACTTTACCTGACATTCAAGGAATCAACCCTGCAATATGTATGGATAGAATACGCTTAGAGGATGATGTGAAGAAATGTGTGGACGCACAACGTTGCCTTAATCCTATTATGAAGGACGTGGTAAAAAAGAAGATCATCAAGTGGTTAGACGCAGGGATTATATATCCAAGAGCTGACAACACTTGGATTAGCCTAGTTTAGTGTGTACCAAAGAAAGGAGGATTCACAATCATCGCCAATGAAAAAGACGAAATGATTCCAATCAAAATAGTGTCTGGATGGAGAGTCTGGATGGGCTATTGAAAGCTTAATAAGGTATCGAAGAAAGATCACTTTTCGCTCCCTTTTATTGACCAAATGCTAGATTAATTGGTAGGGGGAGTATATTATTATTTTCTAGATAGATATTTTGGATACAACTAGATTGCAATAGCTCTAGAAGATCAAGAGAAGACAAACTTCACGTGTCCATACGGAACATTCGCGTTTCAGGAGAATGCTATTTGGTTTATGGAATGCGTCAGCAGCATTCAAGCGATGTATGGATCTAATAGAAGAAACAATGGAGGTATTTATGGGTGACTTCTCTATCTTTTGAAAGTCATTTGAAAAATGCTTAGCTAATCTGGAGAAGGTATTAGAGAGATGTGAGCAGAATAATTTGATACTCAATTCGGAGAAATCCCACTTTAGGGTGCAAGAAGAGATTGTTCTAGGGCACAGGATCTCTCAAGCAAAAATAAAGGTAGACCAAGCTAAGATTGATATCATCGACAAGCTATCTGCTCAATCTTTAGTCAAGCAAGTCCGCAGTTTCTTAGGACATGCTAGATTCTATAGAAGATTCATTAAGAATTTCTCAAAGATAGTCAAGCCGCTATGCATGTTGCTAGAGAAAAATAGGGAGTTTGTATTCACTGCTGATTGCCAAAAAGTTTTTGAAATTCTAAAGCATAAGCTAATCACTGCACCCATCATCAAAGGACCAGATTGGACGAAACCTTTCGAACTGATGTGTGACACAAGTGATTGGGCTGTTGGTGTAGTACTATGCCAGAAACATGAGAAGGTAATTCATCCCATTTATTACGCCAATAAAACGCTGACTAAAGCGCAATGTAATTATACTACAACAGAAAAGGAAATGTTAGCGGTAGTATTTCCTTCGATGAATTCAAATCGTATTTTATTGAAACCAAAGTTATTGTGCATAACGAACCGCAATGCAATAAGACATCTGATGGTAAAAAGAGATGCAAAGCCACGTCTGATAAGATGGATACTGCTATTGCAAGAATTTGATTTGGTAGTCATATACAAGAAATGAGCTGAAAATCAAGTTACTGACTATTTATCTCAAATAAATGAGAATGAAAAAAAATGCATTCAACTAAGTTTAAGAACATTTTCCAGATGAATTTATTCTAGCAGTAAGTGAAGAGTCGTCGTGGTATGCAAATATTGTAAATTACCTTGTCAGCAAATCATCCTTTATGATCTTAAAGGGTCAGCGAAAAAACGTTTCCTGAAACAGACTTGAAAATTCTTTTGGGATGGACCATTTCTATATCATCTAGGGTGAAATTCAATTCTCCGATAATGTGTGAAGGACAACGAAATTAAGAATATTTTATGGCATTGTCATGCGTCTCCATATGGTGGGCATAATGCGACAAGAAAACTGCAGCAAAGGTATTGCAATCCAGGTATTATTGGCCTCCAATCTTCAAGGACGCTCACATGTCTGCTTAAAAGTGTGATCGATGCTAAAGGACAGGGAACATTTTTAGGAGGAATGAGATGCCATTAAACTACATCCTTGAAGTGGAGTTATTTGACGTATGGGGAATGGATTTTATGGGTCCATTTCCACCATCTCAAGGACAGTCCTGCATATTACTCGTAGCCGATTATGTGTCTAAATGGGTGGAAGCGATACCATGCGCCCACAATGACGCGAA
>JAOANK020075518.1:0-19210 GCA_026257165.2 Telfairia occidentalis
GTTTTGGGAGAATATTAAATATATGTGATATATTTAATCGATCGACGTTTGGTTATGAATTAAACGATCGAAGGGAGTCGGAAATAACATTTAAATGAGATTTAAATGTTGTACATATGAATATGGATTCATATTCGGAAAAACAGTTTTTTCGAAAATCGGGCTCGGTGGCAAAATAATATTACTTTAATATTAGATATTAAAATAATTATTAATTAAATTAGAAAATTTTTTAATTTAATTAATTAAAATTTGGTTTTAATTTTAGAAATTAAAATCAAATTGAAAATGAAAAAAAGGAAAAAAAAAAAAGTGGAAAATTAGGTTGTGTTTTTTGGTGATTTTCCACCTTTCTTTGCCCTCACTTTGCCACCTTAATCCTTATGCTACCTCACCAGGATTGAGTGTCAATCATGGGTGAGGTAGTTGTGCATGATGTTGCCTATAAAATAGCCTAAAATTCGTGCATAATATGATGGATGAAGAAGATGATTTATGCTCCCAAAATTGGTTGTTTATGTGTTGAACTCTAAGCCAAACATCACTTCTTCTTCTCCAAAATTCACCAATCAAGGGATCCCACCATCCCGTTCCAAGGCCAGAGAATAGTCGGGAAGACTCTAGTGGTGGTCTGGGAGCTGATTCAAGCACAAATCCGCAAGAGATAGAGGAGGAATTGGAACATCAAATGTGAGTTTACCAATTCCCTATTTTTCCTTTTTGATAGCATGATTTCCCTTAATCAATTGAGCTAGTTAGAGTGTTTTAGATCCTAATTCGCTGCATATGTATGTTGATACACCTATCAGGTACAAGTAGCTGTCAAACCTTTATTTCGCACTCGGTTGGATACTCCAATCCTAATTGCCATGCGAGATAAAAGGTACAAAATCTTCTAAAAATCTCTCCTAGGCGTTATTCAATCCAATTTGGAAAGCGGTCTGGTCTATTTCAACTACTTCCCAAATTTTACAGTGTCTCTTCAAGATCCCAATATCTTGATGTCTCTAATGTTGGATATTCAGTCCAAAGGTTTGAATGTGGAAGCAAATACCCACTCAGTAGTAGTAATCTATCGCATCCACTACAAATTGATGCATACCAATATTTCTCCAAGAGCACTCAAATCTTCTCCTAAGGGTAGCACCATGCTAATTGAAGCAAATCTGGGGAAGTCATCAACATTTGTCCCAAAAATGCTCTCATGGGACAATATTACTAGGAATCCTTTATGGAAGCTTGAAAATGTTTTTCAACCACCATCAAAGGAGTCTAAATTTATTCAAATCGTGGAACATCCTGACAAGAGATATTCCTAAAGTCAAAGAATTTTTAATTCAAGACCAAGCACTTTAGGCACACACCCAGTCAATCCCATTCTTCAAAAGGATCAGCGATCCTCGTCATTACAATTAAAATCTGTTGATTTTAATCAGTCAATCTGAGAGATCTATTATGAATGACCATCTTCTCCTACTCAAACTGACATGGAAACCACTTTTGTGTTAGATCAATAGCTCAATGTTTTACCTCAGCGGCTCCTTCAAACCAGATTTCTAGTATTTAGAAGAAAACTTTAATACTAGTCAATATTCTCAAAGTCGTGAGATGTACTGAAAGTATTACTCTCCTGAAGAGCGACAAATCCTCAAGAAAAGATGGATCACCACCATGAAGCGTATCCAAGATAATATACCATTCTTCTAGTGGTTAACCAACCAAGAAGGGTATGATCAAATAAACACTCTCAAAGAACTTTCAGCCTGGAATAATACCCGCAGCGGAAGAATTATTCGTCAGAAACACCGTCCAATGGAAAAGATTATCTTCACTGCTGAAAAAAGCTCTCATATGCGCATCAAGGCATCACCGTTCAAAGTAATCAATGAAGACGCCACCACCATTGTTCCTAGGGATATAAAGAACATTCAGCCTCAAAATAACTTCTCCAACAAACTTCTATCTACGATGGCTCAACAGATGGATAGAATAGAAGATAATGTTATTCCAACAGTCTCAAAAAGAGATTCTTATCCTACGAATGTTATTCCACCCAAGTAAACAGTTTCAAGATAGAATTGGAAAAGGAAATATGTTCATCAAGCTCAAATGTATTCTGGGCCCGGAAGCAGAATATTGTGAGGCTTCCCTATGTCAAAAGCTTCAATGAAGAAAAATTTCCAACAAAAGCCCGACCTATTCAAATGAATGTTGAACTAGTAAAGTTTTGCAAGACTTAAATAGATGGGTTACTCCACAAAGGCCTTATTCAACCTTCGAGAAGCTCATGGTCATGTGTGGCCTTTTATGTCAATAATCAAGCTGAGAAGGAACGAGGAGTTCCCAAGTTAGTTATCAATTACAAGCCTCTTAATAAGGTATTGGAATGGATCAGGTATCCAATACCCAATAAGCAAGATCTTTTCAAAAGCAGCAACCCGTATCTTCTAAAAGTTTGACATGAAGTCCAGATTTTGACAAATACAAATACATCTAGATGATACGTACAAAACGGCGTTTAACGTCCTATTTGAACAATACGAGTGGAAAGTAATGTCATTTGGTCCCAAAAATGCACCTTTTGAATTCTAGAAGATCATGAATGATATACTCAACCTGTATCAAGACTTCACTATTGTCTACATTGACAACATCTTGGTATTTTCGAACAGTATTGATCAACATTTCAAGCATATGAAGATATTTCAGAAAGTCATCAAGATCAACGGCTTAGCAATATCTCAACCTAAGATCAAACTATTCCAAACTAAGATAAAATTTCTTAAATACGAAATCAATCCAATCCAACGATCAATAGAGTTTGCTGACAAATTTCTAGATAAAATTCTGGATAAGACTCGACTTCAAAGATTTCTTGGTGTCGTAATTATGTCGGAGATTTCATCAAAGATTTGTGAATCCTTTGCAAACCTTTGTTTGAACGATTGAAAAAGAATCCACCTCATTGGACAGATGAGCATACTACAGCAGTCCAGTCAATCAAATCTCAAGTAAAGGGTATTCCATGTTTATCTTTACTTCAACCAGAAGAAAAAATAGTTGTTGAAATAGAAGCCTCCAACATCAGTCACGGCGGAATACTTAAACAGGAAGTTAACAGGAAAGAATCAATTATCTGTTATCATTCTGGGGTCTGAAATGCTGCTCAAAGCAATTATTCAACAGTCAAATAGATGATTTTAGCAATCATCTTATGCGTTCAGCAATTACAAGGTGATCTTATCAACAAAGAATTTCTAGTGCGGACTGCTTCAAAAGCCTCAAAATACGTCCTAGAGAAAAATGTAAAGAATTTTGTCTCAAAACAAATCTTTGCAAGATGGCAAGCGATATTATATTGCTTTGATTTTCAAATTCAACCTATAAAAAGGACGGACAACTTCCTTGCTGATTACCTTTCATGAGAATTCCTCTCGCATGAGACGTATTCCAACTCTTGCCAAGATCTTCGAGAAAGAAGCATAGATGGAAAGAAAACTCTCCAACGTTAATAAAGGCAAAGCCCTCGCTTCTTCACCAAACTCCAATACAGGAGCCCCAAAAAATCAAAGGCCTTCGGCCTCCTCCAATACTCAAACTTCTCCAGCTCTTATGCAAGCTGACAACTATGTCATGGAGCTCGAGTTTCAAACATTCAATGAAAAAAAAACCGTCCTTTTACTTCTTCTATTCCTTTAAATATGGTAGTTCTGGGAACCATTGGTTGCCCTCTGAGGCCTTCTGCCTCTTTAATTTGACCATCTACCCCCTCAATTCAAAGTACTCAACCTCCAACACCTCGATCATACTCTCAGATGATCGACCCTACTCGCTTCATTCCAAAACCTGAAATCGAGGGTTATTGCCATAAGCATCTCAAAACAGAAGTTCTCATCGAACTCGAAATCGATGATAAACAAATAAAAGAGACCTATTCGAAGGTCTACCCTCCAATATAAATTCTATTCCAGATCACCTCTTAAAAACCAGAGTTTATTATGAATTTATCCTGGTTGAAACAAAACCGGTCGAGATAACCCACGTCAAAGACCGAAACAATTCATCAAAAATAATTTTTACAAAATTCAAAATTCTCAAAGTCATTGATCCCACTCACTGGAATCAAGGTATTTACACTGAAAAAACATTGTCAAAGCCTTTTCACCCTCAAACTTTTAATTACCAAGATTACATCAAAGCCTGGTATCAAATTTTCTGGATTCAATCATATGACCATTCGTGGTTCATTTCTTTTGCCCTTCAAGCGTCAAAAATCAATTTTCCTTATTGGTTCATTCAATGGTGAGATTTCTTCTAGGCTTCTTGTTTTCATTTTCAAAATAATATATTCAAAACTCATTTTTTAGAAACTCTTCATTTCTGCATCTATTTTCAAATTCCCTAGATTTTCTGTTGGAATTTCCCGTTTCTAACCTGTGCAGGACTCAAAGCGTTGTGCAAATCTTACAAAATCAAATGGTGGGAAAATTTTAAGTACTCTCACACAGATGTCCCAAAGGTGAAAAAGTGGTTTTCCACCAACGCCCACATGATGGACAAATCAAAACAACAATCTAAATTTCAAACCGAAAAAACACGCTTGTTGGCAACTCTCATCGCAGCAACGTCCGAATCAGAAGTTCAAGAAATTCTTCAACAGATGGCTACATCTTCGGCCATTCTTCTCACTCAAACGACAATATCATCAATTTAGAAGATGATGAAGATGACGCCGACGTCATTGGCACTCAGCCATTTTCGCGGCCATCTTACAATCTCGATCATCTCATCTTCACCCAACCACCAGAGTAATCACCTAAGGCACTACAACTATTTTAAGGCGAAACTCACAAGTTTTGCTTGAGGTCTCCCTTTTGCAAATAAAGTTAATTTATAAAGAAAAAGAAAAGGTAAGATAAGATCGAATCTCTAGAAGATAAGATCGAATCTTGAAATGATAACCTAATAATTCCTAAACGACAAAATTAATAATAATTCTTTACAAAAGTCAAAAAGAAAGTAGTAAAAGGTGAACAGTGAAAAGTAACATTGTCGGTAGGTTGTTTGGGAATCTTCCAAAATTGATTTATTTGATGCAGCTATATCTTTTGATAGTCCATTTTATCTTTAGCATGAACTACGTATTTCTTCTCTGCTTCGCACGAGACTAACAGGCGGATTACGAGGTTCTGCGGTCTTACTCGATCACATTGCTACTGTGAACAACTCAACTGCCAGCGAACACGGGCGCTGAGTAGAGCGAGAAATACTTCATTTTTTATCTGGACAATTTGGACTTCGTTGCTTGAGCTGCTCTTGATACAATTTTTTCAACTTCATTGACTTCTCCGAAGGCTTCTTGACTTGATTACAAATATACATGTACAATCTAGAAATACATACAATGATTATACTAAAGCTAAACATGTATTAAAGAATATACAAGGATTAAAAGATACAAAGAAAATATTTTTGTTTCCTTATTAATTGTCTGATACAATTAATAAAGAATTTTTTTTTCCAAAATGCAATTTTAACAATCAGTCTTTTTGGAAGGCTAAATTTGTACATTCTTAATTCACATGGGCTGTGAGTCGTAGAACGGGTGAAATGGGTCAAACTCCTCGTCTTCTTCCTCAACTTCTGCTAGTGCAGGTTGTGTTGAAGGTCCAACTCCGTCGTTTGAAGAAGTACTATTTTTCGAGGCGGCAGCTTCGAGGATTTGTTGGAACTCGACATCAGTTGTGGCCTAAGCGAGTCTTGCTAGGAATTTACTCTTTGTGTTGAGAAATTCTTGCTCTTTTCTAACGGTTATCTCTTGCATGTAACTATTATCTTTGAACCATGCTTTAATAGCCTTTAGGTCTGCTTGATCTCAAGATGCATTGATCAACCATTTGATTTTGGTCGTCTTGGTTAGACGCTAGAATTGGGCTTTGTTTTCTTTTTAAAAATTCCATGTCATTATCCATGGGACCTAGAAGTATTGATAGAATCGCATGGAGGAATGGAGCGGAGTTTTGAAGATGGTTCTGCGAAAATGGTAGTATGACTTCTACAGAGGAATTGGAAGGATATCGTCTGTGAGACCAAAGTTGTCCAACATTCGATGAACCATAGAGGGAAATTCTCCTTGTGTGCATCTGGGCAGAAGTAGATGAACCAAGAGTGGTCTTTTGGTGTATGCCAGAAAACTGTATACCAGGCTCTGAGATAGTCTTTATAAGTGTACAATTGTGGTCTGAAGGTTTTGGTGAAGTTTTTCTCTGTGAAGAGACCTTGGTTCCATTTGGTTGGGTTGAAGACCCTTTTGATTTTTATTTTTGAGTAGGCAATCCTAGTTTAATTGTTTTTATCTAAAATATGAGTTATCTCAGAGGACTTTGTGTCGACTAAAATAAACTCATAGAATGTTCGGGTTTTTGCAAGGCATTCAGCTAAGTACCAAAAATTTGGAGGGAAAATTTTGGCTATGGTTTTCGAAAGACTTACCGAATCAAACTCATGCTCAATGATGGGATCATGGATGAGGTTAGGTTTTTCTACGCATGTCATAATTTCGGGACGTGCTTGAAAATGTCGTTCTAGCTGAACGGCGATGGAGTATGTTGAAGGAGTGATTGGTCTTGGTGAAGCCACAGCGGTTGGAGAGGCTGAAGGCCTCACCTAAACTAGGCCACCTAGAAGGTGGACTAGGGAGGTAGAAGACCTCTGTGAAGTCGAAGGCTCCGAAATTTGGATACCAGAAGACCTAGTTCTTGGGCAATTTGGGCTATGGATCCCAAATCCATTTCATAGCTGTCGTTACTCATGGTTTGAGGCTACGATCTGTTTGAAGAGGATGCAGGTTGTTTGCCTCTTCCTTGATCTCTCTCTGCGCTTAACATCTCTTTTACTCTCTCTTTCTAATTCTTTTCTAAAAATTTCTGCCAGTCTTTGCCATTTTCTCATCTAAAGATTTTTGGAGGAGGGGAGAAAACTCTTGAGAGATAATCAACTAGAGGATTCTCTACGCCTTTTATAGGCTCAACGGAGAAGTCGAAATAGGATAGGATTGTCTGCCACGTGGCAAAAATTTGCTTAGATACTAGATTTTCTACATCCTTATCCATAATGAATTTTGAGGCTCTAAAGTCTGATTTTATAGTGAATTTCTTATTTATCAAACCACGTTGGAATTTTTTTAACGTAATAGGTTTAGGCATGGTAAGGTTTTAACTATGGATTTAATTTTTTGGACTGCAACTGTATGCTCATTGGTCCAGGGCTTTGGGTTTTTCCTAAGCCTTGGAAATAAGGGTTTGCAAATGAGTCTGAGGTTTTGTATAAAATCAAACATGTAATTTAGACAACCCATAAAAACCTTTGTAATTGGGTTTTGTCAACTATCCTATCAGGAAATTTGGATGCAAACTCTATTGACCTATGAATGGGCTTTATAGTTCCGAAATGGATTTCCAAGCCCAAAAACCTGATTTTGGTTCAGAACAATTTAATCTTTGGTAAAGATATTACTAAACCATTATTTTTAATCACGTTGATAAATATTTCAAGACATTTGAAATGTTTGTTAATATTATCAGAAAATATTAAAATATCATCAATGTATACGATAGAAAATTCCTGATAATTATTAAAAATATCATTCATTATTTTTTGAAATTCAAATGGGGCACTTTTTAATCTGAATAGCATTTCATTTCACTCGTATTGTCTGAATGGAACATTGAATGCGGTTTTGTATTTATCCTTTCCAAATATTTGAATTTTCCAGAAACTTGATTTTAAATCAAATTTCAAAAACACTTTTGTAGTTGAAATTCTTTTAATTAAATCGGGTTTGTGAGGAATAGGATATCTTATCCATTGCAAAACTTTGTTTAAAGGTTTGTAATTTATTACTAACCTCAGTACACCACGTTCTTTCTCTGTGGCATTATTCACGTAGAATGCAGTGCAAGACCATGGGCTCTTTGAAGGTCGAATCAACTTTTTTCTAGATTAACTCCTGGATCTCTTTTTTACAATGGTGAATTATTTTAGCATTCATTTGTATCGGCCTTGCCTTTGTTGGGATTGCTTGTTCTGAAAATTTTTTAACATACGGAAGATCAACTATGTGTTGTCTTCTTTTCCATAATGCGTTAGGTAAGTCAGAACATATTTGAGCTTTCATTTGTTGATATAACAAATCAATTTTTGTTTTATAGAAGGATTATTTAAATTTTCTTCCATTCTTTTATAATCAATTTCTTCTTTAAGAAATTGTACTTGCTTCTTCTTCTTATCATAAGAATTTATTAACAATAATTCTTGAGATCTTATCGGTTCAATAAATTCAAATAATACTTTTGTACCTTCTATATTACAGGTTACTCATTTTTTCATAAACTTGTAAAGGATATAATTGTGTAAGGAATGGGGTCATTAAATTAGTTATCATTCTAGATCTTTTACTATGAAACAGATTGGTCCCTTACATATGTGTACTTTAGGGAGCTTGTACTTAATATCTAAATCTTGTCCATTTGCACCGATCAATCCGTTCATTATTTTTTCAAAGTATTTGGTTGGGATTAGACCTTGTTGTATACAGTTTAGGTATGCCCCTGAATCTATTAGAGCTTTTATTTCTAGTGTGAAGTCTTGAACTCTAATTTTAACTTTCGTATACCACTTTTGTGATAATATAGTTGTCATATGAGCTATTTTCTCTGGTTGTGGCTCTTGAAGTTCTTCATTATTTAAGAAATAGTCTTCTTCAGACTTTTCTTCATCGCTTTCAAATTCCATAGTTCTTTTTAAGTTATTTAATTCTTGTCGAATTTTATCTAGTTCTGTTGTATGGATTTGTTTCCATTCTGATGGTTCTCTTTTGATAAGTTTTATTTCTCTCTGTAGGTCACTTACTGTGGCCTTTCTAGGTTTATGGATTTTTCCTACAATTTCATTAAGATTTGGGCCTGGATAGCTCGATGTACTTGGTTGGGCTTTTGAGCATCAACCAGTATGAATTGTTTTAGTGCTTCATAAACCATTTTTCTAGACGGTTCGTCATTCATTTTTTCTAAGACTTCTACCAGCACCTTTTGAGTATCTGTTATAGTATTTATACATCCTAGACAGGCTTTTCGCCCTTCTTCTTCTTCATTAGGACTTTGAGTAGTATCTAAATCTGTATCAAAATACTCATTTACATCTAAGATTTGATTATCTTCGTTATCCCTTTGTGTTGACTCATAATTTGAGTATTCACTCTCAGATTGGGATTCTACCAAGTGTAGAAGATCCTTTTTTAGGGATTCATCTATTTCTAAATTATTAATTTTTTCCTTAAGAGGGCATTTGTTTGCGTAATGACCTTTTTTTTTCTATTTGTAACAAGTGACCTTTTTCTTATCTACGTTCCTATTTGGATTTTTTGAAGATTCTCCTTTGTAATACTATTGAGGTTTTCTACTATTTTGATATTTCGGAGGTTGCCTGTAAGGTTTTTGATAGTTTCTTTTATAAGGTTTTTGTTCGTAATTTCTATTTGAATTATACCTTTTGCCTCTTTGATGTTGTGATTTTTTCTTTTGCGAAGGAGATTTAAGGCCTGTGCAGCCGTATTGTTTACAAAATGTCGTATACGGTCTTTGGATGATTTTTGAAGCTTTTGTTGTATTTTAGCTTCTGTACAAAGCTTTAGACCACAATTTACTATGGCACTACTTATTCTACCATAGGGGATATCAATTCATTTTGTTTGTCCTTCATAGTGTTCTTTTAGTTGTTCATAGACTTTTACCCTAATATAATTAGGGCGTCTGTCTATATACCTCTCTTTCTAGTGTTTTTCCCTACAATTTGGTAATGTCATTACTTTTGTAAGGAACATGTCTTTGTACCACTTAAAATCTCTCACATTAAGATATTTTAAGGATTTTAGAATTTGTTCATTTCTTTCTCTATATTTTGAAGACTGACCTACCCAAGCATATGCTATTTGGTATAGCAATTTATTAACTACATTTGAAACTTCTACTTCAGTTTCGATTTTAGTTTCAACTTCCTAGTCACGTCCTTTTATTTTAACAGTTTTCTTAATTGTCTTTCTTCTTTTTACTTTTTTAATGTGATTATATGATTCTGCTTTATGCTCTTCGAAGACACTGTTATCCCACCAATTTTTAAGGTTTCCAGTGAATCCTACAATTAAATATTGGTAAATTTCTTGTTCATTTTTACCACTTTGTTTGTAGGCTTGATACGCCATAACCATCTCACTAAGCATTGTTAGAACTAAGTGTTCTGATTTTCCATCAACATTATCTTTGTAGATGGAAGTTCCATCATAGGATGTTTTAGAGAATTCGTTCTTTTCTTCGAATCCTACATTAGGAAATGATGGTCTATAATAATAATTATATTTGTTACCAGGGAATCTCATTCTCTAGATTTGCTGTTCTTTTTCTGAATTAGAGTCTTGAAGTTTCAGGGTATTTCCCTTGTGAATTAATGAGTTCAATTCATTTTCGAGAACATTTATTGTTGTTTGATTTTTACTACTTGAAGCTTCTTCAGTATTGAGATTTGAAAGTTTTTCAATTAATTTTCTCACCATTTCTTCTTCTTTAGATTCTAGTGCGGGTATATCTGCAACTGGTTTGATTAAAGGAATGTCTGGACAATTTTTCCCTTTAATGTTTTTAGTCTCTTTTTCTTGTGTAATGATAATTTTCTTATCAATTTTTTCAATTCCTTTTGTAATACAGGGTAACAATTAAATTTGAGAATGAAGCATCTAGCTCCATTAAGGTTAGGGATAATATTTGCATGATTAATGCTTTAAACGAATTTATAAATTCTAAGCCTAGTACATTTGCTATGAGGGAGTCATCTGCTAATCCAAAAATAGTTAAATCAGAGTCTCTTAGAGTTAAAGTAGTAGGTCTATCTCAGGGAATACCTAAAACATACTATGAAGAAGAAGCTAGAAAATCTCCTACTTGAACCGAAATGGAAACAGGTTTAGTTAATAAGGATAGATTAAATGTAATTACTAGCTTCCAAATTAATCATGAACTCTTACACAGAGATTTCAATTCTTTAGAAAATAAATATACAAGAAAAGATTTTAATGCCAAATACTCTACCGAAGAAAGAAACCAAATTAGAAAATTATATTTTTCTGCTTTAAAAGAAGAGAAGATAATCCATTTTTCTTATTGCTAAAGAATTTTGAAAAAATCCAAACCTTGGAAGAAATCTCATTCTGGAAAATAAAAGAAAGAGGTTGTGAAGCATTTGTGTATGAATTTGCCTATAAATAGGCATCAAATTCGTGCAACAAAATATTGATGAAAGGGGTTGAATTAGCACCAAAAGTTGGTTGTTCATGTGTTGAACTCTAAGCCAACCTTCACTTCTTTTATACCCAAATTCACCAATCAAGGGATCCCACCATCCCGTTCCAAGGCCGGAGAATAGTCGGGAAGACTCTAATGGTGGTCCGGGAGTTGATTGGAGCACAAATCTGCTAGAGATAGTGGAGAAATTGAGCTACAAGAGGTATGCACACAATTTCTATGTTGTTCTCTTTTAAAAGCATGATTTGCCATAATTAAATTGAGCTAATTAGAGTGTTTTGTATCCTATTCCGCTGCACATGTATGTTGATACACCTTTGATCTACGTGAGCTTGTCTCTGAGACATAAAGAGACACAGCCACGTACTCGCACTCGAACTAAGTGGTACAAGGCAACATCTTTCTCTTCAACCACATGTTAGAAAAAATATCCTTCACAAATTGCTTCAATCTATCATTGAAGCTAGTTGCTAGGATTGAGTAACTCCCACTGACTCCAGTATCCCTCTGAGTCTCCACTAATGCAACCAATCGCCTTAAAGGCTTCATCGAATCATGTCGTCTTCCAATTGAGATATTCTAACAACCCTCCAAACTGAATTCCTCATTCGATTTGCTCAATTGCCCTTTCTATGAATATTGACCACCTCGATCAATTTTGGTTGTCATTGCTGCTGGTGCAACTTTGCCTCTCTGCAAACCATCTGCAGCTTCAACTTGCATCCACTATTTCTCTGGTCTTCTGGCAACTTTCAAATCAACTGTGTATAGTGCAAATTGTCTGTGGCTTACTGTCACCAAATCTGACCCTCAAGTGAGTCTCCACGAGCCATCGCTAAACTCGTTCCTATAACCCTCATCATCTAACTTACCAACTGAGATGAGATTCAATTTGATGCTAGGAACATACCTAACACCTTGTAGCACCAGTGAGCTCCTACTATCTGTCTTCAGCCTAATGTCTCCAATCTCTCCCGATACAGAAGCCTTACCATTCCCCATCCTTACTGAGCCATAATCGCCTGAAGTAAATTAGGTGAAAAATCTTCTATCTGAAGCTACATGTATCGAAGTTGCACTATCTACGACCCACCTTGATGAGAAGTCTTCATATTTTGTGTTACTCTCAACACAAACTAAGGCATCATGTTCTACCACATTTGCCTGTACCTTGAGCAGGTCATCGCTCATTCGTTTGTACTTGGACTTAATGTGACCCTTCTTATGACAATAATGACACTCTACGTTTTTCAACCAGTCTTTTCTACTACTACTACCGCTACTGTTATTTCTATGTCGCTTCTCCACAACCTTTTCCTTACCCGTACTAACAGCCAATGCTGACCCAGAAGTAGACTCTTTACTAGAACTACTACCCTTCTTATGAAGCTCTTCAGCAACTGCTGCATCACAGATCTCAGAAAACTTAAGACTGACACTTCTTAATGAATTAAACACCGCAGTCTTCATAGTTTTCCAACTATCAGGCAAGGAGGTTAAAAGCAGAGAATAACATTAACCTCATCAAAAAATGTGATATTAGCATACTCTAACTGATTCCTCAAATTTGTCATGTCACTTATGTGAGCATTGACTGAACTATCCCCATCCATTCTATACGTGCAATATCGCCTAATGAGATAACATTTATTGTTGGTCGAGGGTTTTTCATACCTGTTTGTAAAAGCCTTCATCAAGTCTCTTACAACTGTCTCATTTGCCACAAGACTTGCAACTTCCTTTGACAATGCCAATTTGATAATGATCACCGCTTGTTCATTCAAAGTTTCTCTTTCTTCATCATCTATTTTGTCAGGTCTCTTCTTCAAAGCTTTGTGAACTTTATTGAAAGTCAGAAAGGCCTAAATCTGCATCTTCCAGTAGCCAAAATCCTGTCCATTAAACTTGTGAACTGATCCAAATCTATCTCTCATTACTCATAAACCTGGAAGCTCTGATACTAGTTGTTGAGAAAAAAATCAAAATAAACCACACAATTCACGAAAGCGAATAACAAACTAGGCTCAAACTTAATAGCCTAAAGATGATTTTGATTCCTTAAACAAACAACTCACAAATCAGATCACAAGATTAATAAAACTGAAAGTAAAGAGATTCAAGGAAAGAGACACTTGGCACTAAGGTTTATATTGGTTCACCCCAACAATGAAAAGGGCTACGTCCAGTTCCTACAATTGCAGGTTTCACTAAATCAGCTGAAGATTACAATGGAGAAACACCCAATTAACCTCGCCATAAAATCTCGCTCTTAGTGTTTTTGGCAATACAAAAGAACATTATCTAAAAGGGTCTACTCTCTCTAGGAAGTTCACACACTTCTCTCTCACAAAAAACACTCACTCTAGATATCTACATCTCTAGATTTCTAGACTCCTATTTGTGTTTCTGTGTCTCTAGATCTCTGGAGTTATATGTGTATTTATAGAGGCCCACACCAAAACTTAAAGAGAAAAAGGAAAATATTGCAAACCAAATCCTAGAAGGAAAAGGTGATTTTATAGCTTTCCTTCTTCAGTTTTGACTTCACTTTTCTAAACAGTCCCCTCTAGATAGCAAGAAATTTCAGCTTCTCAAATTTTCCCCGATTCGTCTTCCTCGATCCTTGTACGACGATTCTCCACGATCAAAGCTCGATTGATGAATTGGGCTCCACATCTTAACAGATTTTACTAATAGTCATTCATTTATTAATTTACGCTAAATTTTTACTCTCGCGAGCTAAAAACTTAAACCAAGCGAACAAAAACTACTAAATTAAAGAGGGAAAGAAAGAATTCCCGATAAAGTATGTCACACTCGTTCCCGTAGTGAAGCAGCAATCCCTAGCTTTGGATCTCTTTATTGGCTTTGTAGAATGCTCTCCCATCCTCCAAAATCAAATAGAATTTGAGGAAATTTTCTTCCCCAAATGATCTCTCTGTTTTCGAATTAAAAAGATGAATTTATAGTGAAAGCCTCAACAACATCTCAACGTTGACCCTCTAAATTACAAAATTGTCGTTCAAAAAACGAGCGAACGCACAAATCATCCAAAAAAACTTCTTAGCATGGAGACGCTAGGGACAATGTCTCGACACTACCCCATTAAGCGTGCAAAATTGATTTGCAATTATGTTAACGAATATGGAATATATGCATTTTTCAGTTCCCATGTTTCATGTTTCAACTGTGTTTCAACTTTCCTTTTCAAAAAAAAAAAGGCAGTTTCAATTTTGTCCTTTGGTTGGCTGTTAATAACTTTTGTTTTTTTCCTTCCATTTCCAATAATGCTTCATTTCAACTCTGTACTTTTGATGCTGATACAGTTTTTCTATTTCTTTTTTAGGCAAACAAAGATAGGGTGCGTGCTATGCACATGTTTTTTCAATCTTGTTGGCAAATTTTGACATACTTAAATTAATTATTTTTATAATATTACGAGTTAGAGTTATGTACTATGCACGTGTTTTTTAGAGTTTAAAAAATGTGTTTGAACGTAATTAAAAAAAAAAAAAACAATCATGTACTTTTACAATTATGTTAATAGTTACTTTTGAGTTTAAATCCTATTTTAGTTTGGATAATTGTAATGGATAACCATCAATATATTTATAAATATAGCAACAACTTTTATGTTTTGCAAATATAACAATGGTCTAAAATCATATTTTTCGATATTTTTATTATTTCAATTTTGCCCCTCTTTTAAGTCTATCACTGATATATTTCCTATATATCAATCATATTTTTAATATTAGGTATATCAATCATGAGGAGGTATTAATTGCAACAACTATTATAGTTAAAGGATTAATTTGATGACATTAAAAGTGTATGGTTAAATTCGATTCATTTAGCTAAGTATAGATGTAAAAGTGATCCATCAGATTTTTTAGAGATAAATACATTTTTAGTCCTTAAAGTTTTGAGTTTTATTTCCATTTTGTCTATCGGTTTCAAAATCTTACATTTTTACTTTGAGATTTCATTTTTATAATACATTTTGAGATTTCAATAATATTTCATTTTAGTCCTTGATGTCAATTTTCTGTTAACCATTTTAATAGGAAAGATGATATGCTATATATGTCAAGACTCTTCGCGTGTAGTATGACCAATTTGTTCTACTGTATATATGGAATTACTCTATGCCAATATGACTAGTACAATACAAGTTTAATGTTGCATTTTCCTAAATCTGTGATCTATGTTTTAAAGTTATTTATTTGAATCCAAATGTATTAATTTCTACTTTTGTATGATATTTACTATCGGTGGCATATTGATGCAGAAGTCTATAAACGATCAATTTGTAATGATTTTCTCAAAGATATTTCTTAATTAATTAACTCTTCCACTCTCGGAGCTTGTTTGCTCACCCTTTTTTTTCCTAATTTTTTCTATCAGGTAACACTCGAGTTTCCTACAAGACAATCAGAATCGACATCTGCCACCAATGTTCATAGTTTTCATTCCATTTTGTATGTGCACATGCAATAACTATATTATATATGTATTCAAGTTGACTAATATCACTTTATCCATGTTGCACTCTTAGAGATTTTCTTTGGTTATGAATAATTACTTCTAACAGTATATGTATATACATATTTCCTTGGTTATATTGAATTAAGCTTTGCTAGCTTTGTTTGATTTTCAAAGTATTATTACAGTTCATATTAAAATGACAATGGATCCCAAGGTTTAGTAAGGGTCTATTGTCGGCACAATACACCTTCAGTTGGATAGAGTGATCTAGGATGAATCGTGTCAATCAGTGATATACATAATATAAAATTTATCAAGGATAATCTATAAGACATATCAATAATATACTTCATATAAAATATACAATGATATGTTTTATAGAAAGTATATTATCGATATATTTACTATATATATCAGTTATATATTTTAAATTAATTATATCAGTGAAATCAGTGATATACTTAATACAAAGTATAGAACTTATATATTTTCTAATTGGTGTATTAGTGATATACCTAACACGAATCATATAATTTATATATTTTCTATTAGGTGTATCATTGATATACTTCATATTAGGTATATCAATGATATATCTTATACAAAATATATAAATGATATTGACTATAGATATATCAATGATATACTTTGTATTAGGTATATAAACGGTATACTTCATATTAAAGATATATTTGTCTTTTTAGTAGAGAAAGATGAGTGAACTTTTTCTTTCTATATGGGCAAAAACTCAATTTTTGTTATCATATTTACAATTTAATGGGTTTTTTTTAACCATATCTGCAAGAGCCCATGTTTCTTTTTTATAGAATAATGTAAGTTCATATTTTAGTATAAAATGTTTATTTATTGAAGTATGTACCACCCTGCATTCTTTTGGTTCTATATCTAATCCACCCTTTATTGCAAGCCACCTCTCCATTGCTTACCCTCTTTTTTCCTCTATTACATAGCCCACTATCTCTAAAGCCAACCTTTTGTGCTCAATCATCGATGATCCTTCTTTCATGCATTGTCAACTATTATTCTCCTCCTATTTTTTTTTATCTAAAATCTATCAAATTTGGAAAGAAGAAAGTTCTAATACTGAGGAATGGGGTAGTGGTATGGTGACGAGGGTGCGAGAAGTGTGAGAGAGAGTGGAAGTGGCCTCGAATAGGGACAGATCCACGAAGGAGCAAAAGAGAGCACGTGTGCCCCCTCAACTTAAAATTAATATATTATTAATATTTACGTTCAACTAATGCTAGTAGTTTATGCACAAATTTGCTGGCCTTGGATTTCCTTTCCAACTAAAGCTTGTCCCCCGTGCTTGCCTTTGAATCTAGCGACACACCAAAATGTAAAATTCATAAAACCAAGAACTTACAACAAAAAGCACTCACACTTGAGCAACAATAACAAATCCAGATATTGGAAGGACTTCACATGATCTTCCAAGCTATCCTCAATCTACCACGAATTGGTGTATGACCACGCCTTTTGGGAGAACTCAAAAGAAAACCAATTTTAGGAGGAGAGAGAGACAATGACTTACTTTCTTAAGTTTTGACTATAAATTTCCTTATAAAACCAAAACCTTAAGGGTTTTTAAATTCTCTAATTTAATTATGAAAATTAAAACTCTTGTTAATTTCCATATTTAATTGTTCAGATCTCATCTCATGAGTTTGAGTTCATGGACTTTTTCATGGACCCTAACACTAAGTCATACTTGTTTGGACTTCCAAAACCCCCAATTGGCTCCTTTCCTATGTAATTAGGCCTCAAACTAGTTCAACTATCCAATTGGTCTTTTAAAGTCTTAGCTCAATTTCTAATTAATAAAAAATCTAATTTATTATTAATAGCCAAATTAAATATTTTCAATTTCTAATTAATTAATAATAAATCTAATTTATTATTAATATCCAAATTAAATTATCTAATTTGTAATTAATTAATAATAAATCTAATTTATTATTAATTTCTAAACTAAATAATATTTATTATTTAATTTTCTCCCAATCAATTGCTCGTTGTAGAAGTAACGAGCTAGCAAAGGGACCTTATGGACCTACAACTTTGACCTCTAATGGTTAAGATATGTTAGTCAAATTCTTCAACTAACCAACAAACTCTTCAACTAACTAATCTAATCATTAACCCAAGGTAACTCCACTATAAACCTGAGGTTGCACTCTCGCACTGTAGATGAGTTATGTCTACGAATATAACCATAACAACTCATTTGATCCTTCACAAAGTAACTCATGGTTCCAGTTGGGTGAAATTTTCGTTTGTCCCTAGTCCTACCTCTTACTCCTTAAGTACCACTGATTCTCTAATAGATAGCCTTCCATGATTCTCATCATAAGAAAATCCTTCTTGAGGTATCAAGAAGGCAGGTACTTTGTTATCCAAGTCCCGAACTAGCACATTAAGGGAATCACTTATATACACACTCAAAATGGAGAAGTGCACACTTTGCACTTTTCACTATTAAGTGCCTATGAATTCCATCTTGTGTAAGAATGTTCTCAACTCTCCAATTGAATGCATTGCTAAGACAATATGTTTATTGAGTGAATATATAAGTCACTCTCACTATGCTGTTTAAAGAACACGCCTGCATAGACAGAAGTTCAAAACACATTCGGGATTAAGATCAAATAACCTATGATCATTCTAGTGATGTGTTTGCATTTTTTTCAACGGTCTTACAAGAAATGTGTAGAACACATCGCGGTCCAGTCTTATTTAGTGTCATTGCATATGATACCTCCACTCACATGTCACCACATGAACGATCCGAATAAGACCATTTGTAATAGTTACAAAGTGGACCATATCAATAGTGTACCAGAATAAGGTCCCTAATCCCATGCATATACTATAGAGCATTTAATGAAGGAATCGAATTCCTAGTGGAAGCGTTTTTCAATATTCAATTAGGTATAGTAAACATGCAATAAACACAGAACAGAGAAAGAACAAGAAAATACCTTTGATGAACTTTTCTTCTTTAATTCACATATTGTTCCACAACAAGAATCAATCCCGACCACTACCATACGATGAACTTGCTATACTCCAAAACAGGAATAATCGAGATTGTGAGATCTCTATGCTTTTTTGAGGGAGAGAAAGCAATGTGAAAGAAATTCAGCACCCTGTTGTGTTTACAACACAGAGGTATTTATCGAGAATTTAGTGAGAAGGTAGGAGGCTTTTTCTCTCCCACGTAACCCATTAACTCCTCTTTAGTAGGGAGTTAATTTAATTTTAATTAAAATTATAAATAATATAATTAATTATCATATAATTAATTAACTATATATTATGCATATTAATCACATTAAAATGCATATCTC
>JAOANK020075623.1:0-19207 GCA_026257165.2 Telfairia occidentalis
TATGACTCATTAAAAAATAATTTCAAGTATATCATTAGTGTATTAGAAGTATAGCAACATTCATTCTAAATAAAATTCAAGTATAATATTGGTGTATTAGTAGTATATAACATTAATTTAAAATTCATTTCAAGTATAGCATTGATGTATCATTGGTATATCAATACTTCTAAAATATACACTTTTTCAAGTATATTATCATCCCTCGTTCAAAATTTAATTTCAAGTATAGCATTGGTGTATCAATAGTTTATCAACATTCATTAAGAATGGTTAGCAACATGATTTGAACCATTATAAATTAATGATAATGACTAGAAAAAAAATACCCTTAACCAAATGAATAAAAATTCAAATTAAGTCCACAAATAATAAAAAATGCACAAACACTTATTTATTGATAAATTTAGTATATGAGTGGTAAATTTGATGTATAAATTATATAACTATTATAATTTATATTTAGTATATTAGTCAAATGTTATACTAAATATAAAGTATATATCAGTTGACTGATATACCAAATATAAAGTATATCAATTAACTACAAATATAAAGTATATCAGTTGACTAACTACCAAAAATATATCAGATATACTACAAATATAAAGTATATTAGTTGACCGATATACCAAAAGTATATCAGATATGCTACTGATATACATGTTGATATACTAACGAGGGTAATATTGAAAAAATAAAACACGAAAATTAGATTTTGTGTTTTTTTGCTATATTTGCAAATTTAAAAAAAACATTGCTATATTAACATATTTTTTTCAAAAAATTGCTTTTTCATGCAACTGCCCCAAAAAGTAAATAATAATAATAATAAATAGAAAAATAAAAAAAGAAAAAGAAAATAAATTTTAAATTTAATAAAATAAGATAAAAAATGTAAAAACCTATAAAAAATAAAAATAAAAATAAAAATAAATAAATAAAATAAATTATAAAAATGAAAAAAAAAATAATAGAAAAAAAATACAGTTTCTACAGTTTGCCCCTCTTTGTATATCATTGCAAACATAAAAGGTAGATAAAGAAAGAAAGAGACTGTATTGTAGAACGACGGCAATGAAGGACCTACCTGAATTGACACAAGCTTTGACCTCAACTAAATAGTTAGGTTGGATTTAACAAAAATAAAGAAACGAAAGACTTGGATTGACACAGGTTTCGACCTCAACTAAATAGTTGAGTTCGATTTAATCAAAATAAGAAAATGATGGACATGGATTGATGCAGTCTTTGACTTCAACTAAGCAGTTGGGTTCGATTTAACCTAAAAAAAAGAAACGAAGGACCTGGATTGACTCAGACTTCGACCTCAACTAAATAATTTGGTTCAATTAACCAAAATAAAGAAACAGACGACCTGGATTGACACAAGCTTCGATCTCAACTAAATAGTTGGGTTCGAACCAAAATAAAGACACGATCGACCTGGATTGACGCAGGGTTCGACCTCAACTAAATAGTTGTGTTTGATTTAACCAAAATAAAGAAACAAAAGGCATAGATTGGCGCAGGCTTCGACCTCAACCAAATAATTAGGTTCGATATAGCCAAAATAATGAAATGAAGGACCTAGATTGACACAGGCTTCAACCTCAACTGTATAGTTGGGTTCGATTTAACCAAAATAAAGGCATGAAGGATCTAGATTGACACGGGTTTTGATCTCAACGGAATAGTTATGTTCAATTTAACCAAAATAGAGAAACGAAGGGCCTGAATTAACACAGGTTTCGACTTCAACTTAATAGTTGGGTTCGATTTAACCAAGATAAAGGAATGAAGGACCTAAATTGACACAGACTTCGACCTCAACTAAATAGTTGGGTTCAATTTAACAAAAAAATAAAGAAATAAAGGACCTGGATTGAAGCAGGCTTCAACCTCAACTGAATAGTTGGGTTGATTTAACAAAAAATGAAGAAATGAGTTGTACTCAGATCAGGAAGTGACTTAATTCTCCTTGGATGTGCGTGACAAATTAGAGAATCTAAATTTTCATGCATGGAGATGCAGGGATGCATGTTATGTCGTGTTAACGAGATGATTGACTCATCAAATTGTTATGCAAATATGCACGAAAATGCAATGAATTTTTTTTTTCCTTTGAAAACTTTTGTTATTTTTTGTGCAACGAAAATAGAACTTTCAATAGCTCAACTACCACGTTTGTGCCTAGACTTATTGGAGACTCTGATTGGATCATGAATCACAAAATATACTGAACTATGAATTCTTTTTCAAGTAAATTTGTCTTTATATGAGAAGTTTTGCTCTAACAAGCTGGCTTTGCCACTATTTAGGGATATGTGAGCATTCGTAACATAGCATTAATAGCCTTTGCCCTAACAGGGTATCTGTAGGTTTGTCGCAGTTCCATAACAAGTTGTTTCATTTGACTGGCTGACCAATTTTATTATACTCTTAAACGAATGTTGTTCTCTTCTGATTTCCTTTCATAAAGCCATAATACGTGTACTTTGTGTTTGAATTAACATGGACTTTAGGTGGGCTTACCCCCATTGATTTGGATATCGTGTAATATAGAACTCTATTTATAATTGTAGTGATAATAGAAGCGATTGTATCAACATTCATAGATGAACAATAGCTTAAGAGATGAGGAAAGGATAGGATAATTTATGTTTCACAATGACAAGTTTGGACTTATAAGAGGAAGTTGAAAGGTGCATACATTAAGAAGATAAAATACAAGTTCTAGTAACCAAAGGAATATGAAATGATATACACAAGTAACTTTCTAAACATGATATTGAAATTTAAGCGCAATTTTCCAAAATACTTGTTGAATTCCCCACAACTCAGTTGAATCTTCTAAATTATATTACACAATGATTTAGGCATAATACTTTCCCACATGATCTGAGTTAACTAGACTTGTTAGTTTGTTGTTGTCCATATGGGTCAGGATAAGAGCTCCCTAAGAAAAGCATTCTTGACTACAAATGGTCCTTCATAATTTGGGGTCCACTTGCTACTGTAATCCTTTTGAAATGGAAGGATTTGTTTTAAGACTAGATCTCCTTCTCTGAATATTCTCGGGCGCACCTTCTTATCGTAAGCCCCCATCATTCTTCTCTGATAAAGTTGTCTTCTACACAATGTTGTCATACTCTTTTCTTCTATGAATTTAAGTTGTTCGTAGCGATTTTGGACTCATTCAGCTTCTTCTAACTTGGTTTCCATGAAAACTCTCAGGGATGGAATTTCTACTTTAATTGAGAGAACGACTTCCATGCCATAGACTAATGAAAATGGCGTTGCACCAGTTGATGTATAAACAGATGTGCAGTATCCATGCAATGTAAAGAGAAGCATTTCATGCCAATCTTTATACATTACAGTCATCTTTTCCACAATTCACTTTATGTTTTTGTTGGCTGCCTCCATTACACCATTCATTTTTTGCCTATATGAGGTCGAGTTTAGATCTTTATCTTAAATTGCAAGCATAGCTCGCTCATCAGCTTATTATTTAAATTTCTCGCATTATCAGAAATTATAGTATCAGGGAGACCATAACTGCATATGATCTTCTTCTTGATGAATTTGATCACTACTCCTTAGTTATTTCATGATAAGAAGTTGTTTCTACTCACTTGGTAAAATAGTTTATGGCCACCAAGATAATCGATGTCCATTTGAGGCCTTAAAATGGGTCCTATAACATCGATTCCCCACATGGAGAACGACCAAGGAGCTGTCATAACATATAAATGAGATGAAGGAGCATGACCCTTGTCTGCATAAATTTAGCATTTATGACATGCTCTGACATATTTGATACAATTTGCCTCCATGGTCAACCAATAGTAGCCAACCGTCAATACTTGTCTATCCATCATGCGCCCACTTGCGTGAGTGTCACAAATTCCTTCATGAATTCCTTTCATAATTTGGTTAGCTTCATTTTTGTCCACACATCTCAGAAGCACCATATCATGATTTCTTTTGTACAATATCTCATTGTTTAAGAAGAGTTTTTGCTAACTTTCTGAGCGTGCGTTTGTCATTTACTGAGGCATTCAACGAATATTCCCTGAATCTTATATATTGCTTTATATCATGAAACCAAGGTTGGTTGTCTGGTTCTATTTCCACATTCATACATAAGGCTGGGGTATGTCGCTTCTCAATCTTTATACGTTGAACTTCTTGATTGAGATCTATGCTGAACTAGACTGCCCACGTGGCTAGAGTATCTGCTATCTAATAATCTTCTCTTAGTATGTAATCGAAAGTGATTTCATCAAACTTTTGAGATAGTTCTGTGATAAGCTTCTTGTAAGGCAATAGCTCGGTGTCTCTTATTTCTCATTCTCCTCTTAGCTGATGAATTACCAGTAAAGAGTCTCCTAAAACTCGAAGTTTTTTTATTTTCATATCAAATGCTGCCTGGATACCCATGGAACATGCTTCATATTCAGCATATTATGAGTACAATCAAAGCACAACTTGGCAATAAAAGGGAATAGTTTTCCTTCTGGTGATATCAATATTGCCCCTATTCCATGACCCAACGCATTGGAAGCCCGTCGATCAACATGGTCCATACCTCTTAGCTTAAGACTTCGTCTTCTGTTACTATGGTAGAGATGAATTCATCAAGAAAATCAAACTTCATTGGTTCATAGTCATCAATAGGTTGTTCAGCCAAATAATCCATGAACGCGCTTCCTTTTATTGACTTTCGAGTGACATAGATAATATCATACTCCGATAAAAGAATTTTTCATCTTGCAATACGACCTGGAAGAGATGGCTTTTCAAAAATGTATTTGATAGGATCCATTTTTTAGATAAATCATGTCGTGCAGTATAACATGTATTGTCTAAAACAACGTGCAGTTCATGCTAGAGCACAACACATTCGTTCTAGTAGAGAATATCTGGTTCACAACTAGTAAACTTTTTACTCAGATTGCAGATAGCATGTTCTCTTCTACCAGATACATCATGTTGCCCCAGTACACAACCCATTGAGGTTTCTGTCATAGTGAGATACAAAATGAGCGGGCAACTTGAAGTTGGAGGCACGAGTACAGAAGGATTCTATAGGTATTGTTTGATCTTTACAAATGCCTTTTGGCAATCGTCATTCTATATTCCTACATCGTTCTTGTGAAGTAACTTGAAAATGGGTTCACATGTTGTTGTAAGATGTGATATGAACCTTGCAATGTAGTTCAGTCTTCCCAAAAATCCTCTAACTTCCTTTTTGGTATGCGGTGGCGGCATTTCTAAGATTGCTTTGACTTTATCAAGATGAACTTTTATCTCGTCCTAACTTACAACAAAGCCTAACAACTTCCCAGAGGTTGTCCCAAATATGCATTTGCTTTGATTGAGTTTCAATTTCAATTTTATCAACCGATCGAACAACTTTTGAAGAATGGTTGTATGCTCTTCCCCTTGCTTTGATTTAGCAATCATTTCATCCACGTAAACTTCAATTTCTTTATGCATTAAGTCATAGAAAAGGTGACCATGGCATGCTGATAATTGCCCCAGCATTTTTTAATCCAAATGGCATGACCTTATAATAGAAAGTTTCCCATAATGTGATAAATGTAGTCTTTTTTCCTGATCTTCATGTGCCATCTTAATTTAGTTATAACCTGAGAACCCATCCATGAAGGAAAGACTGGAAAAATCAGTAGTATTATGAACTAGCACATTAATACGAAGAAGTGAAAAATTGTCCCTAGGACTTGCTTGATTCAAATCGTTGTAATCCACGCACATCTTGACTTGTCCATTTTTCTTAGGTACTGGAATGATGTTTGCTACCCATTCAGAATAATTTTCTAACTTCTTCTTTTATCTTAATTAGCATGTCTTGCTTCATTTTGCGTAATTTTTGTCTTACTCGCTTGCATTCTGGCTTAAGTGGCAAGTGATGGACTACAATATCTATATCTAACCCTGCATGTCTTGATAAGACCAAGCAAAAATGTTGACGTATTCATGAAGCAACTTTATCAATTTTTGATGGCTACCCACAAACATGTTCTTTGTTCTCTATTGAGGATCCTAAGTTGATTGTCTCTGTTAACTCTTCATGGGGACCTAACACTTTCTCTTCTTCCCCAACCATTCTCAACAACTCTGAAGTACGTTCAAGGCTGTCTTTATTATCATTTATTTCTTCATCGACCCCGACCTCGTGTATAAGAGTATCCAGTTCGTATTTCAAATCATTAATGCTTTCAATCTCAGTATTACTGTTTAAAAAGTTGATGATACGGTGTGATGAGGAAGAGAAAGAAAGAGAAATTAGAGAAATAAATTGGCTAAGAGAATGCAAAAAGTAATAGAGTGGAAATGAGAAGGATAAAATAAACGAATTGATAATTCTCTTTATTAATATGAAATGAAATGTTAACACAAAAGCCCAAACTATAAAACCAATCACTAGAACAAAGTTGAACAATTACTTTGATATCTCATTAATAAATAGTGGTAGCTCTGTGACGGTCCAATTATTGTGTTCAAAGTCCTTTGAGCACAAGTAAACTAGAGGATCAACTTCCTTTTTCTCTTTGATTATTGTCACGACTGTAAAATCTTGGCCGTTTAGATGAATCACGCTAGCAAACTTGAAGGAGTCATAAAGGTGGGGGCTCAGCGTCATTTGATAATCAGGTTCACGATTCTCAAATCTGGCCTGTCATTTTTTCTTCTCATGTTCTTGGGCCCTGATCATATCCTCTTTGCTTGGCTTGTATCCCAACCCAAATCTTTTCGTGTTCTTGGACATATTCAACAATTCATCCAAGCTCTTGTTGCTTCCTCTTGAGGAAAATTTAGAGAATTGTGGTTTATACTTCTTTTTCTGGGCTTCTCCATATATAGTTGTGGCATTTGAAATCTCAAGAGATTGAAATGAGGATTCAAAATCTTTTTTAGTTGCTTTAATATATGGTATTGAGGAAGGTCTCGAAACTAAGATATCTTCTTGTCCAGATATGACAACTAATTTACAATCAACCACGAATTTAAGCTTCTAGTGTAATGTTACGGGACCACCTAGCTGAGTGTATCCAAGGGTGTTCCAACAAAGAAGCTATAAGCAAATGTAATGTTCATGACTTGAAAGGTTATGTCGAAGGTGCAGGGGCTGATCTATATGCGATACCTCACTACATGCTCCATCAAAAGCTCTTACTATCATTGTGTTGGGTCTAATGTGAGATTGTCAATAGGTAACCTCTCTAGTGTAGATTTAGGCATTATGTTCAAAGAGGAGTTGTTGTCTATAATAACTTTTTCTACAACAAAATTTTTGTATTTGACGAAGATGTGAAGGGCCTTGGTGTGACTTGTACCTTCTAGCGGTATCTCGTAATTTATGAAATTTATGAAGCTAGATGTCGTTATGTTCCCAATGATTTTCTCTAAATAATCAGCAGTTATGTCTTACGGAAACATAAGTTTGGTTTAAGATGTCTGGCAGTGTCTTCTGATGAGCATCTAACGATAATAACAAGGACAGTATAGAGATCCTTGCGGGTGTTCGACCCAACTGCGTGACTATCTTATACTCGCTTTGTTTGACTAGCTGTAGAAATTCAAGGATTTCTCCCTCAGATGCTGGTTGTTTAGTTTCCAAATTCTTCACCACAATTGCCTCCTCCAATTTATCACTGATCTTGGTCTTCCCCTTCTCCTTAGCTTTGTGTTTCAGTAGATCATCAATATAACATCTTTCGCTTCGAGTCAAACCACCTATTCCTGTGCTATTATCAATAGGCAGTTGTTTGTGTCCAACAATAACCTTATACTCATAACTCCAAGGTATTGCCTTTGAACTTTTGTATTAAAATGGGGTTGGGACTTGGATAGTGATTAGTTTGGGAGCAAAGCTATATGTGCTGGGCTTTTTTTGGTAAAAGATTGTAAGAGGTTTGTGCTCAAATGAAAAACTTGAATTTTCATTGGATGGAGGTCTCTCCACTGCATTTGTTTCACTTTCTCGTTACAGGTGGTGAGCCATAGTAAGAATCTTAAAGTCCAACAGTTCTTAGATCTTCTGCTGAAAATGATGACATTGGTGAATTGAATGACCTTTTGTCCCAGTATGGAACAAGCAGGTTAAACTTTCATCATATCCTTCATAAGTGAAATCAGGGGAAAGATACTCAGCATTGATATATCCCTTATCAAACAACACCTCGAAAAGTTGTCTCATGGGAGTCATAATTTATGTGATGCTTTCACTTCGACTGACCTCATACTTCTCTAGTGTGTTCACCTGAAGGTTTTGGTCGTTTGGCAAAGGGTTGTTAATGACATCATGCTCATTTCTTTCTTAAAATTCAGCCATCCTACTTTGATTAACGCTTGCACCCTATTTTTCAGTGTCGTACAATTTTCTGTCGAATGCCCAATGGCTCCACATGATAATTGTAGTGAGCATTCGAATTGTACCACCTCGGATAAGGTAGTTGTATAGGATTCATTGATACTTGTGCTAATTGGTTATTCTGAAATAGTTGAGGTAGAAGCTTTGCACAGGTCATCGTGATGGGATCAAACTGAGTTTGCTTCTGTAACCCTCTGTTGTTGGGCCCTTGAGCATAAGATGTGGTTGACTGCCTTTGAACTTGGTAACCTTGTTGCATAGGTGTTCGTGGACTTTGCATAAGAAGTGAGGGGTATTATGATGACACATTATTTACAAAAGGTTGGTCGTATGCATATGGAGGCATGTAATACTTTGGGGGGTATGATGACATCCTATAATTATGATGCGATTGTTGTCTCCACGTAGGGTGGTCTGCTTTTCCAACCATTTGTACCTCCCCCTCTTTCTTCTTTGGAGGGTTTGCCCTTTTTATAGTTGAAGATGTCGTTGTATCTTTTTATCTTGCCATGCTTAACCCCTTATTCAATTCTTTCTTCTATCGTCATGATATCAGAAAAATTTGTTGAGGCGCTTCCAATTATTCTATTGTAGAAGGGAGTCTTGAGTGTATTGATGAACGTGGCCGATAGCTATTTGTCAGTCAAAGGAGGTTGATTTGAGCTGCAGTGTCCCTTCATCTTTAGACAAATTCTTCGAAGCTTTCAATGTTCTTTTTCTCCATTCTTTGTAGGTCCAACCTATTTGGAGCCATATCTATGTTGTGCTTGTATTGCTTTAAGAAAGAATCAACCAAATTCCTCCATGAGCATATGTGAGCACTATCTAGTTGCATATACAAGTGAGATGTTGGACCAGTTAGACTATCTTGAAAATAATGAATGAGCAACTTGTCATTCTGAACATACGTTGCCATCTTCCTGCAATACATAATTAGATGATTCTTCTGGCAAGAAGTTTCATCGTACTTTTCAAACTCTAGTATTTTGAATTTCGGAGAGATAACAACATTAGATACTAGGCATAAGTTGGTATCGTCAATAGTGTCAAAGATGTTTGTTCCTCTCTATGACACTTAATCTTTCCTCAAGAATGTCTAGTGTTTCACGACTAGTGGTCTTTTGTTCTCCTCAGTGAGTTCCTTTCTAACTTTAGGATCGTCTAGGTTAGAAACTATGATGGTTATCTTAGGAGGGTCTTCTTTTGGGATCTATAGCTCGACACACACGTTCATAGGAGTTTGTTCGCTCTTATTGAGGAAAGGGAAAGGATGTTGTTTGATTGCGACATTATATAAAGGGGTGTATTGCGGAATGAATTCATCTGATGGTTGAAGAAGAGGGGGAACAGTCGTAGGTGGATTGTTATTTGTATTGCTCTATTGAGCCAGGTCTGCAACTATCTTGCCCTTCTCTAATGCTGCAAGAATCGCATCAAGTTTTCCACGCTACTCTTCAATATCCTTTCTCATTTTTTTCTACTCAGCATGCTGCTCTTCCATGATCCTTTTCATATATCCCATAATGTGAATACGGCAGATTCACTGTGATCGAGCTATTTTATTATTTTGTGTTTGTTTTAAGAGAGAGAAAATAAAATAATTAATTGAAGGTAGAAAAAATAGACTCAGCGAAAATGAAATGGAACCAAAAGTCAATAATATTTAAAGAAAGATAAATACAATGCAGTTGTTACAATGGAATAAAATAAAAATTAATGGAAACGACCAAAGTGCCCAAGGTCTTTACAAATCATCCTTAAGAACCTATGCATATTTTCAGCATTGGGTACCATTGGTAGGACATCTTCTCTTAATTCTCTTGCCCATTCAACAAATCCATGAGCTCTTGTAGCCATTATTCTCAAAGTATCCATTGTTTGATCGACCTTTCTGATGATGACTTGAAAGTCATATTTTAGGAGCTCATAATCATCCTTTATCCAATTACACTTTGTTTCAAGCTACCTAAAATTTTGCATCATCTCACCAGTCGTCTTTTGGTATGTAGTGAGTTGAGAGTCTAAGGAATCTGCACAATTCTTCAAGATCTCATAGTCCTCTGTTTATTCCTTCGTTCTGATATGAAGACTATCGAGAACTTGACGAATGTCATAGTTCACTTTTTCCAATTCTTCTATCTATATTTTCTATTTATCGGTGGCCTCCTTTAGTTCATGGACCAACTCTAAAAGATAGACTTTCTCGTCATTCAGATTCCTAATTTGATTTTCCTATAGATGAAAAGCTTCACTAGTTTAGGCTCTCTCATTTTTTATCAGACGATTTTCTTTATTCAGTCGTCTGAAATCCTGATCCAATAATCGGTAATCCTTTTCCAGATAAGATTGATTTCTTAGAGCTTTCTTCACCTGTTCGAGCTCTCTGGTGACTCTTGTTGCATGATCCCTCCATTGACCCATTTCTCTTCGCAGCTTTTCATTTTCTTATTCTAAGGTCTGATTCTTTCGATGACCTCTTTGTGTTCTATTGACCATTGGCTTGGTCTATCTGGAACCATTTTCTTTGAAGATGTTGGGTCACTAGAAATGGTGGCATCTACCTTTCCTGTGCACCAGCGAATGTACTCACATGTGGCTCCCACACAATGATCACTGTCATTGATTCTTTTTACAGCTTTCCAATAGTTTATTGCAAGCTTCTTCTTTTCATGAACTCTCATGATCATATGAAAATTCTAGATCTTTCAGGTTGTGAGTCACCGGGATGAACTACTTGAGCTACATTTACCTCAATACTAATAAAGGTGCATATTCGATACAGCCTCAAGGACCTAGTAGAGGAATGGTATAAAATTGTCACATTTGTATTTCATAGTCTTCATGGGCATCCATTGAGCTTTCTAAGTTATATTTTCTAATTTGATCTTCGAAAAGAATGATGTCTATGCCTCTTTTTTGTGGTATGTGGGCTCTCAAGTAGTTGTACCGAATTCACTGATAGTATTTCGCGTCACATTCTACGTACTACTGAAGTTTATCTTTGGGCACTTGAAATTTTCTGGGAATCTAATATGGCTATGCATCCAGATATAGAGAAGCTAGATACAACATCTTAATCGTCCTTCTTTGACGGTCCTATAGTTGTTTAGAGATCTGAAGGTTTCCACCAGAAGAGATGTGATAGGGTTGACTTCCTATTCTACACTGAAGAACAATTTAATGACTTGACCATCAACATACCCTTTTGCTTAGGGTATAATATTGTCCCATAAATGCATAATGCCAACAATGCTAGACCTTTTGTCCCATATAAATGTACTTTGATGAGTCCTATCAAATAATCTAGTGAGATGCTCTCTGTATCTCCCTTTATCTTTGAAACCTTTTATACGTCAACAACGTGAGTTTTGATGAGAAATTTGGACAAGGCCTTTTTGGCGGTGAATTTGGGATTAAAGCAATATACTTTCCCTCCTACTTTGTCTGGAATGTCGAGCATCTCATGGTATTTTCAAGTGTGGGTAATAAATCCATTGTTTGGAATGTGAAACATCTTTTGGTTGGATCCCAAAAATCTACCAAAGCTTGAATGGAAAAATGATTGACGCGAAGATACATTAGATCAGCTACATATCTGTATCTCTTTGAAAACTCGAGTCTTTGCTATGGCGTCAAACCTTCCCATATCTATTTTAGCTACCCTAAATTGTTGTAAACAAGATGGACTTGACAGGCTGATAGAGTCGTAGTAGCGGTAGATGTACAATCTCCAAATTTCTGTTGCGTTTGTTTCACCCAATGAAGTACAGTGACGTGGTTATCATATTGCATAGGTGATGATGTATTGATGTTATGGGAACATTGGCATTCATTTTTACCTTTTATAAAGAAAGAGTTTGTCATTGACTATGTGGTAAAAGAATGCACATGCAAGTTTTTCGTATGCCTACACAAGGGTATTTAATAATCCCCTCGAAGGTCCACACTACTTCGCCCTAAATGATGCATGATATTGAGTCCTATGTGAATGAAATGAGGAAAGCTCTAATTCTATTTAGGAGAGATTTCTAAACATGGAAGAAATTTTTGTTTGCCTATGCGGGAGCATTTATAACTTCTTCGAATGTCGACGCTACTATATTCTTATATCACTCATAAAAAGATAGAATTTTGACACTTAACTTGATAATGAGACGAAAAAAGAGAATTTTCAAAGAGAAAAGAAATAAAATGAAAAAGAAAATTTAGTTAAGGAAAGAAAACATGAGTAGAAATTTTATTTTAGGCCAACAATTTTAAGACAAGATTGTGAGAGATAATTTTGAGAGAAATGCAAAAGTGTGGGAAGAAGAAACAAAAACAATACAAGATAATGAAATGAACAAACGTGTAGTTACCCTACACCCTCGTGGTCAATTCTAAATTCTTATGCTCAACCCCCCCAAACTAACTTCAAAGCTATAAATAACGAAGAAATTAATTTGAGTGAGAATTTTTCGTGTGCCTACCCGGGGGAAATTCCCTTGAAGGTCAATACTACTGCATCCTCAATTCTAATCTTAAGAGGTATAGCTCGAGTATGAAGTTGTAGTTGTGTGTGGATGCATGACAATGTCGTATAAATACAACTAAGCATAATATAGAGAATAATTACCACAAAAGAATTTGTGAGAGAGAGAGAGGCGAAGTAAAAAAATGGTAACTGGATTTTTTTTCCAAAAAGGAAAATGGCTTGACCCTCTCAATTTGTCCCCAGTTGAGTCGCTAAGCTATTGCAACATCACTGTGATGTGGAGCGGCCAACGTCTTTCCCCTACGGTTCTTTTTTTGGAGAGAAAGTTTGGAGTTGCCACCAATCAAATTCGAGTGCTTGATTGGTCACTCGAGATATTAAAATAAATAAAAGAGTGATCCCACGAAAAAATTAGATTGGGCTCAGGAGTCGTTTGAGTGTAGAAAAGATATTAGCACCCTCCACCACCCGTTATTAACGGTACCAAGTTCTTTTTCTAAAAAAAAAAGAAGAAATTTTGTTATTTTATTAATTCAAAAGAATATAATTTTCCTTTTATTTATTTTTAATGTCTCATTATATATTAATTCTCATTCGAATAAACGAACACAAATTAACAGTTATGAGTGGCACAAAGGCCATTTAAAAAATTAAATATTAGTTAAAACTCTAAAATTGATTTAAAACTCCAAAAAGTGACATTTTCAGAATTTAAGAACAAAATATATTGTAGAGAAATTTCATGTATTCTGAGATCAATCCCCAAAAGGAGAACATTACTTAGTCTAAAAATAAAACTTATTTGTGTTATTAAAGTTGTGAAAAAAACAATAATGATAAATTTGTACAAAAAAAAAAAGAATTTTTTAATTATGAAAAAAAATAAAATAAAAATAAGAAGAGATGATGATACCCGACCCAAAAGAAAAGAAAAAGAAACATGTAATTACGAAAATGGGTGGGACCCACCTCTTTTAAAAGAGTTAATTTAAAAAAAAGTTGAAATTTTTATTTTAAAAAAAGTGGGACTCATTACCTTTGCCGGAAGTTGGATGTAGGTTGTCGGATTCGTCGAAATCTCATTGGAAAATCGTCAGAAGGCCAATGGAAGTTCACAGAATGCTGTTGGAGGTCTCCAGAAGTTCGTTGGAATGCCTTTGGAGGTCGTTGGTAGTTCTCTGGTGACTTTTGTTGCATGATCCCTCCATAGAGTTGATACAATCGCTTCTATTATCACTACAATTATAAATAGAGTTATATATTACGTGATATCCAAATCGATGGGGGTAAGCCCACCCAAAGTCCATGTCAAGTCAAACACAAAGCACACATATTATGGCTTTTTAAAGGAAATTCAAAGAGAACAACATTCGTTTAATAATATAATAAAATTGGTCAGGCAGTAAAATGAAATAACTTGTTATGGAACTGGGGCAAACCTGCAGATACCATGTTGGGGCAAAGGCTATTAATGCTATGTTACAGATGCCCACATATCCCTAAATAGTGGCAAAGCCAGCTTATTACAGCAAAACTTCTCAAATAAAGACAAATTTACTTGAAAAGGAATTCAAAGTTCAGTATGTTCTACGATTTATGATCCAATCAAAGTCTCCAATAAGTCTAAGCACAAATGCGGTGGTTGAACTATTGAAAGTTCTATTTTGGTTGCACAAAAAATATAAAAAGTTTTAAAAGAAAAAAACAATTATTGCATTTTTGTGCATATTTGCATTACAGTTTTGAGGAGTTAATCATCACTTTAGGTTAACTCTCGTTAACTCAACATAGCATGTATTTCTGCATCTCCACGCATGAAAACTTAGATTTTCTTATTTGTCACACACATCCAAGGAGAACTAAGTCACTTATTAATTTGAGTACAATTCATTTCTTTATTTTTGGTTAAATCGCACCCAACTATACAGTTGAGGTCGAAGCCTACATCAATCCAGATCCTACGTTTCTTTATTTTTTTGTTAAATCAATCCCAACTATTTAGTTGAGGTCGAAGCCTATGTCAATCTAGGTCTTTCATTCCTTTATCTTGGTTAAATTGAACCCAACTATTTAGTCGAGGTCGAAGCATGTGTCAATCTAGGTCCTTCGTTTTTTTACTTTGGTTAAATCGAACTCGAAGCCTGTGTTAATCCATGTCCTTCATTTCTCTATTTTGGTTAAATTGAACCCAACTATTCTATTGAGGTCCAAGTCTATGTCAATTCGGGTCCTTTATGTCTTTGTTTTGGTTAAATTAAACCCAACTATTTGGTTAAGGTTGAAGCTTGTGTCATTTAAGGTCATTTGTTTCTTTATTTTAGTTAAATTGAACCTAATTATTTAATTGAGGTCGATGCCTGTGTCAATCCAGGTCCTTTGTTTCTTTATTTTGGTTAAATCAAACCTAACTATTTAGTTGAGGTCGAAGCCTACATCAATCTAGGTCCATTGTTTCCTTATTTTGGTTAAATCGAACCAAACTATTTAGTTGAGGTCAAAGCCTGCATCAATCTAGGTCATTTGTTTCTTTATTTTGATTAAATCGAACCCAACTATTTAGTTGAGGCCAAAGCCTGCGTCAATTCAAGTCCATCGTGTGTTTATTTTGGTTAAATTGAACCCAACTATTTAGTTGAGATCTAAGTCCGTGTCAATCTAAGTCCTTTGTTTCTTTATGTTGGTTAAATCGAACCTAATTATTTAGTTGAAGTCGAAGCCTATATCAATACAGGTCCTTCATTTCTTTATTTTGGTTAAATCGAACCTAAATATTTGGTTGAGGTCGAAGCCTGCGTCAATCCAGGTCCATTGTTTTCTTATTTTGGTTAAATTGAACCCAACTATTTAGTTGAGGTCGAAGCTTGCGTCAATCCAAGTCCATTGTTTCCTTATTTTGGTTAAATTGAACCCCACTATTTAGTTGAGGTCGAAGCCTATGTCAATCCAGGTCCTTCATTTCTTTATTTTGGTTAAATCGAACTCAAATGTTTAGTTGAGGTCAAAGCCTGCGTCAATCCAAGTCCATCGTTTTCTTAATTTGGTTAAATTGAACCCAATTATTTAGTTAAGGTCAAAGCCTATGTCAATCCAGATCCTTCGTTTCTTTATTTTGGTTAAAACAAACCTAATTATTTAGTTGTGGTCGAAGCCTGGGTCAACTTAGGCAGGTCCTTCACTGCTGTCATTCTTCAATACATTCTCTTTCTTTCTTTGTCTACCTTTTATGTCTGCAAGGATATACAAATAGAGGCAAACTATAGAAACTGTATTTTTTTTTCATTTTTTTAATTTTTTTTATTTCTCTGATTATTTTACTTATTTTCACTTTTATTTTTTTTTATAGGTTTTTACGTTTTTTATCTTATTTTATTAAATTTAAAATTTATTTTCATTTTATTTTTTTATTTTTCTATTTATTTTTTTATTGTTATTTTTTCTGTTTTTCCTTTCTTTTTCCTTCTTTCTCCACCACTTCTTCGTCTTCCGTATTCTTCTTCTATCTCCCTCTTTTTCTCCCCTCCTCTTCCACATTCTCCCTATTCTCCCCCTTCTCCCCTTCTTTCTCCATATCATTCTCCCTCCAAATTTAGCAATTCACCTAGTATACTAGGTGAATTTTGCATTCATGGGAAGACGTCAACAAGCAAAGGTTGAGCATCATTCTATAAAGGCATTGAAGAGAGCAAAAGAGAGAGTGAGAAATAAGTTTTCCCTTTTGTCTTCTCTTCTTTTTTCATTTTGGCGACCCTCCAACAAACTTCTATCGACCTCTGACAGCATTCTAGCGGACTTCTAGCAACCTTCAACGATATTCCGACGAACTTTCGTCGACATTTCGGCGATTTTTCAACGAGATTTAGACGAATCCGACAACCTACACCGAACTTTCGACGAAGGTAGTAGGTCCCACATTTTTTAAAATAAAAATTTCAACTTTTTTTGTTGAAATTAACTCTTTTAAGAGATGTGGGTCCCACCAATTTTTGCAAATACATATTTCTTTTCCTTTTTTTAGGTCGGGTCCCATCATCTCTTCTCTTTTTTATTTTTTTATTTTTCAAAATTAAAAAATTCTTTTTTTTACAAATTCATCATTATTATTTTTCACAACTTTAATAACAAAAAAAAAAGGTTTATTTTAGAGACTAAGAATGTTCTCTTCTTGGGAATTGATCTCAAAATACATGAAATTTCTCTAGAAATTCTTTTGTTCTTAAATTCTGAAAATATCATTTTTTGGTGGTTTAAAATCAATTTTAGAGTTTTAATTAATATTTTGTTTTTTAAATGGCCTCCGTGCCACTCATAACTGTTAATTTGTGTTCATTTATTCGAATGCGAATTAATATATAATGGGACATTAAAAAATAAACAAAAGAAAAATTATATTCTTTTGAATTAATAAAATAATATGATTTCTTTTTAAAAAAAACACACTTACGACCACTTTAGTTCACTTCTCTGCATGTTTTAGACACTTCAACATGATCAGAGGTGGCTAACGGGTTCTAAAGTCTAGTTTAGTGCTTTTTAGGTTGTTTCTAAGTTGAAAAAGATACTTAGAGGCACTTTAGTCCATTTTCACACGTTTTAAACATTTCACCATGATCGAGGGGTGGGTAATGGGTTCAACAGCCTAGTTTAGTGCTTTATAGGTTGTTTTTAAGTTCACAATGACACTTACAAGTAGTTTAGTCATATAGTGAATGTTTTAGATATTTTCAGGTGATCAAGAGGTGGGAAATGGGTTCTTAAGTTTACATTAGTGGTTTTTATGTTATTTTTAAAGTCACAATGACACTTAGAAGCATTTTAGTCATCTCTTGTGCATGTTTTAGACATTTTATCATGATTGGAGGGTGGGTAAACGGGTTCTTAAGTTTACTTTTGTCATTTTTAGGTTGTTTTTAACTTCAATAAGACACTTAGGAGCATTTTAGTTACCTTGTGCATGTTTTAGACATTTCGACGTGATCGAGGAGTGGGTAACAGGTTTAAAATTCACTTGTGTGGCTTTTAGGTTCTTAAGTTCACATTTTAGGTTACTTTTTTTTGTTCCAAAACGACACTTGGGTCATTCGATTATTTACACAAATGTTTTTCTTTTAGATACATTTTTAAAGTTTGTATCTTGGTCTCAAGTTGAAGATGTAGTTCAAATTGAAGCATTAGACATATAGGTTGTTTTGATTTCTGAACTCAATAATGCAATTTAGTTTTTCGTTACAATTTCATTGATTGTAAAAATATTTTTTATTGATATATATAATTTCATGGTTTACAAATTTCTTCTGAATGAGTAAATATCAATTTTGAATCTATTATTAGGTTTTTTAAGGTGAAAAAAATATTTTTAATTTAATAACAAATATTTAAAATTGAATAAAGATTATCCCAACGTTACAAAATGTCGATATAAATACTTTTTTACCGACATAAAGTATAACATCGGGAATGAATCAAGAAAAACGTGGACTTGGTAGAGGTGATCTTTTGCCGACGTTTCTTTAAAGTGTCAGAGGAAGTATATGTTTCCTCGACGTTTATATAAACCGTAACAGGAAAGATCACTTTTTTCGACACTACAAAACGTCGGATAAATGTTCTAGATATCGTTGTGTAGTCAAACGTCGGCTAATTGACAAGAATTCTAACGTCTGGGTAAAAATGTTGGGATAAGGTCCCTCGACGGGATTCTCCCGACAATATTGCCAATGTTTTTTTGTATGTCAGTAGCGTAGCACACCAACATTTTTTTAGTTTTAGCGACATTTTGTTATGTCGAGAAAAACTTATAATCTTGTAGTGAATGGAGGAATCTATGCATGTAGTCTTTGATGAATCTTATAATAATATTTCTACTGAGTCTATTTGTAGTGATGATTTAGAAAGAAATTGTGGAGATTTACTCATTCATGACAAAGGCAAGAAAATTGCATCAAGTAAGCAAGAAGTAAGCTTCAACGAAAAGAAGGAAGACAGGTCTTCATCTATGCCTAAGGAGTGGAGATATGTTCCATTCCATTCGAAGGATTTAATTCTTGGTGATCCCGAACAAGGTGTGAAAACTTATTCCTCTTTTAATATGTTTAATAGTCTTGCTTTTGTTTCGCAAATTGAACCAAGAAGCTTTAAAGATGCCAAAAATGATGAGTTTTGGATTTTAACCATACAAGAAGAATTGAATCAATTTGAAAGGAACAAAGTTTGGGAATTAATCCCTAGGCCTTCTAATGCTTCTATAATTGGGAATAAATGGGTATTTAGAAATAAGATGGATGAAAATGAAAATATCATTAGAAATAAAGCTAGACTTGTAGCCCAAGGTT